>NW_021024849.1:3486650-3515052 GCF_004153795.1 Camellia sinensis
ATAGGGATAGGGATAGGGTAGGGTTCCATTCCACAGATAGAAAGTGGGGGTTTAAAGGATTCACTCCTGCTCCTGTCTACTACTGCTGCTGCTGCCCTGCAACCCCACCAGAGAGGACTGCATTCCTTTCAACTTGGCTACCTCTTTCTTCTCTCTCATTTCTGGAATGAAATTAGGCCCCTTGGATGTCAATGTCATGACGCTGAAATTTGCTCCAACAAAGGATTGAACTTCAAGCTGATCTCATAAATTTTGATACTACTGCTTTGATTGCTCTTATATCAGGAATCAGTAATGCAGTACACAGAATATTCTGGCTAAATCCGAGAGCGAATTAGGAGCGCTCTAAGAGCAACTATGAATTGTGATTGCCCAGGTATATATTTTATATTTCAAGTGCATGCGCTGTGCCATCCACATCATAATCTTAAGCATTGTTCTGTGTTTATTGATGATTAGATTAGTTATCTTTTTCTGCCAATTCTATGTGCAATGAACATCTAAAGCCAATCAAGAAGGTTTATTCTTTCAATTTTGGCTACTTGTATTTCAAGCATCTCCTTGAATATAGCTATATGAGACTAGGATAGTTTTGAGTGGATATTTTTTTTCCCCTCCATGTTAGCATTGGAGACTATCATGAGCTAAATTTATATTAAAGAACTGGTAGTTTTGGGTCCAAAATATTAAACAAACCATCTGGTGGTGGAATGTGATCATAGAAAGGGAAAACATTAGGCAGTCATCAGCCGATTGCTTTTGTCACTTGATTATGACTTAGTTTATGCCTAATCACATATACTGAGGTGGGTACAGTGTACACTACTTAGTCAATTTTTTTTTTTTGCAACTAAAGGCTGAGTGTGGATATATGATGACAGGAAACTCTCTCTCTCTCTCTCTCTCAGGATTTCTGCTAGTTCATTTTCTTTCAATTATGCCTTTATTCTGATTCATTTCTAGTTCTTTCATCTTTGCTAATTTCTTCTTCTGTGTCGTTGCATTTTTATCGTACATCTGTTGTCTCTTTATCTTCAAGCTAGTTTTTTATCTTCAGAAGAAACTAACAAGGTAAAAGTACCAATATCACTAGTTTTTAATTTCTCACTTTTATAAATCTATTAAGACATGATTGATTTGGTGTAGGAAATTAGTGAATAATTGTAGAAATTTGGACTGTTGACAGTCTTGTGCCTTGGCTTTTTCCTTCTAAGATGCCTTTGCGTCATACTTTTAGATTTTGATTACTTTCTGTTTTCTTTTTTATTCCCTTTGTCTCGAGATATAAAAATCTGTAGTAAAAATAATTATATAAATCAAACACAACATTCTAGTAGAAAGTAAATATTTACATGACAAAAATGCAGCATGTTCTTTACAAAATAAGACACGTAACATCTCAAACACCTCTTGAAATATGAAACCATGTGTATAGTTTGTGCCATTGGCATTACAAACATGAATCAATAGATCACTCAACACCAATAATGTATTTATAACAGATTATTAACATATTATATTTCCTAGAGCTGAATAAAAAACATCTAGCAGATGAGGAGTTGGAGAGTAGAGCATTAGAGAACTGATTGGCCATGATAAGAGAAGTGTCACATGTACCAGGATTTTAATAATGCATAATTTAATTTTCTTTGGATAGTTTTAGGGAAATGAAAAATATACACAAAATTAGTGTTGTACTATTATATATTAGCAAAGATGACATGCTTGACAACTGAACCAGTGCTTACCCCATTCCTCCATGTGGGACACCTTGGGATGCTGATGCCTAGGAGCTCTCGATTGAAAGGATTTAATTGGTGCTGTCTGCCCATATTAAGCAAGTAGCAATTTAAATCTAAAGAAAAGGTCCAACAAAAATTGCATCAAACAAAATGATCTATGAATTTCGTCTGTTTTCATTTTTCAGACTTGAAAAAGCCTATTGCTGTCATTGCAAGAAAGTCGCGAGTTGGGTCTTCTAGGAATGAGGTCAAAACCTGACTTCGATCCTCACTGCTCGAAGTAAGGTTGTTAGTGTGGACTTCTCTCAATTTTAATTTTCATCATCAATTCTTTCCCCTCTGTACATACATTTTCTATTTGATATGTATATTATTCCTTGTTACTTAGTAGACATTGATGCAGCAAGATGTTGATAATGAATTGGCAGCAGCCTGAAATCAATTCAAAGATGAGATCAATTCCTCATAGACTGGTTGACAGAGGTTCACAGGATGTTTGAACTAATGCCTGAGACCCTTTACCTCACAATTAACATAGTTGATCGGGTACCTTTCAATGAATGTTGTCCCAAGGAGGGAGCTTCAGTTGGTCGGCATTAGTTCAATGCTAATTGCTTGCAAGTATGAAGAAATTTGGGCACCAGAGGTAATTGGTGTTCTGTTTTC
Organism: Camellia sinensis; assembly: GCF_004153795.1. Classification (NCBI taxonomy): domain Eukaryota; kingdom Viridiplantae; phylum Streptophyta; class Magnoliopsida; order Ericales; family Theaceae; genus Camellia; species Camellia sinensis. The sequence continues at coordinate 3,489,059 of NW_021024849.1, forward strand.
ATCATTTAGAACCATGTCTGATCTAAAAATTGTTTGGTTTCACTGAAATTTGGGCACCAGATTTGATTATATTAAATCTGGAACAAGCAAGGAATATACATGTTCTTATTAATGGTGATTTATGTCTTCATGCTTTTGATAGAATTTATTGCTTTGTTCTAGATTTTCTTTAAAAAGATTATAATTTACAACTATTATTTATTTATCTGTAGGTCAAAAGGATAATTTTGCTGAGGGAAAAAGCTAATTCAAGATGTAAGAGGAATTTGCAGCTTTTTTTTTTTTAGCTAACATCTAGTGTTCTTTGCGTCTTTTTATGAAAAAAAGAAAAAAAAAGTGAAGTATAGGTTCCTTCCTTTTTTTTTCCCTTCTTTTTTGCCCACCTGGCTCTGATTTTCTTTGCAGGATGTGGATGAGAAACTTTTGTATATTCTACAGGAGAGAGAGAGAGAGAGAGAGAGAGAGATTTGTATTTTTTTTTCAGCACTCAATTGAGAATTTGTATGTGTGGAGCTCATATGATATGCTTGTTTTAATTGGTTTTGGGCATTTCTTGTGGATATGTATGTTGGGTGAATGGCAATGTTAAGTTGGGAGTCTTGCACCACTCACTTTTATGTACATTAATGTAATAGAAAGGCTTTTAAACATAGCAACTTTATATAAGTGTTATTTTTCAGTTTTATTACAGGGATTTTTTAGTTCAATTACATTAAAAAAAGTTTTTAAAAAAAACAAGGCTATCGCGGCGTTTCTAAAAAGGTCACTAAATATCACACCAAAGGCAGGATTTCTTTTAAAAGGAGATACGGCGGCGTTTTAAAACGTCGCTAAATAGCATGGTGACGTCATGCTAATGTTTAGTAGAACTTTTAGCGGCGTTTATATAGTCATATAGCGACGTTTCTAAAGCGCCATAAAGTTATAGCGACAGCCGCGTCTTCGGCGTTTGGCGCCAAACGTCACAAAATGTTTTGACGGCGTTTTTAGGACCTATCGCGGCGTTTTTTAAACGCCGCTAAATCCTTGATTTGCAGCAGTGAAAGCATTTTCAAATGTGGTGTGGAAAAAAAAGCCTAGGATTGCCACAAAGTGTAAATGCCTTCATTGGATAGCATTTAACAGTTCAACCCTTTGACAAAATCAAAGAAAGGTATAATACGTTTAAGAAAAATAATATTTAGCTAGAAGATCTGTTGGCTACACATTTTGTATAGGCCAATTACAGTTTAACACGTGGCAGGATAAGGGTAATACGATAATACAATTCAAATCTTCAACATAATCACACACGTGACAGTTAGTATTGGTTATTGTGGATCTACATAGCATTGAATCAGCAGAGATGAGCAAGATGACATGACTTTAACGGTTACTCATATTTAAATTCAAAAATCAAGAGGGAAGCCTAACTGCAGATATGGCGTTGTGGAGCTAATTGTGAGGAAATATGATCAGCAATCATGGAGGGATGATTCGATGGTTAGAAGCTCATTTCGACGGTTATCATTGAGAAGTATAACTAGCAGAGAAGGTCTCAGAAAGGGGCACCAGACTCAAATAAAAAAAACCAGTTTTCTCTACTTTATTTTCCTTCTAGTTTTTACATTTCTTGCTCTTTACATTTCTGTACTTCAAATTCCTGCACTGCACTTCATTCATAGGAGTAGTTTCAAGTAGTTTGTTGCAGTAAACCTCTACGAGACTAATTTAGATCTTTGTAAGTCTTCCATTTTACTTAATGAAATACTACAATTGTTTTTCATTTAATCATTGTTTGCTTAATTCTCGTAAACAAAGCCACCAGTAAAAGTCATCTTCGTTGAAACTAAAAGAACTAAAACAAAATCGTCTGATAATTGGTTGGCAATTAATATTCTATAAGGATTGATTGATCCTTGCTGGCACGTTCAAAATTACAATAATATCTTTCGTAAGCCAAAAAAGCCAACAAGATCAAATGGAGCATGATATATGTGACGAAATGAATACGTTAGATGTGCTCAGTCTTAATTATTTAAGGGTTATATTAAGAATAATCAGAGAGTGTAGAATAAATTACCATACTTATTTACTAGAATAAATTAGTTGGTATTTTTAAGACATTTTTGTAGCTCCTCCCTTAAAGTCATCAGTTCTCAAAGTTTGGGTTGGGCCATTTGGCAAGAAATCAAAGTTGCGTTGACATTTTAATCTTCATTCTTTTTTCAATTAGTTAATTTTAATTTAATAAAACAAGTTGAAATTATGCCAAAATTTTCCAAGCCCAGCCCTAAATTTATTGACTCACATTTTTTAAGCCCATAAGCATGACTTGGGTTTTAGGAAATTGAATAGGCCAAGCCAAGCATCCTTGCTGGCACGCTCAAAATTACAATAATAACCTTCGTAAGCCAAAAAAGCCAACAAGATCAAATGGAGCATGATATATGTGACGAAATGAATACGTTAGATGTGCTCAGTCTTAATTATTTAAGGGTTATATTAAGAATAATCAGAGAGTGTAGAATAAATTACCATACTTATTTACTAGAATAAATTAGTTGGTATTTTTAAGACATTTTTGTAGCTCCTCCCTCAAAGTCATCAGTTCTCAAAGTTTGGGTTGGGCCATTTGGCAAGAAATCAAAGTTGCGCTGATATTTTAATCTTCATTCTTTTTTCAATTAGTTAATTTTAAATTTAATAAAACAAGTTGAAATTATGCCTAAATTTTCCAAGCCCAGCCCTAAATTTATTAACTCACATTTTTTAAGCCCATAAGCATGACTTGGGTTTTAGGAAATTGAATAGGCCAAGCCAAGCCCGTTGACAAGCCAAAACCCATTGGGGCTTGAGCCTAATCCAAAAGTTCAGGGCCGGCCAAGCCCATTGCCAAGGGTTAAAAATGGATGAATAACAAATTGGTGCTCTCTTAATTTTATTAGGGCAAATTATTGAGATGTCTTATTTGAAAAACGTGTGGCCTATTTATTCTTACAACATTTTATTTATACTCAAAAGTCCTATAAACGTTATTCTTTTTCCTTGCCTCTTTTGCTCTTTGTGATTTCCGGCGATCGTCGATGGATAATCACATCTTGCTTCTTTTCTTTCTCTTTTTGATATATAGTCACCGGTGACTGACAACTACTATCGATTGGGATTCACCGACAACTACTGACTACTGACTTTTTACTTCACCCTCACCGACGATGAAGAAGATATATTTCTGATAAAGAAGATGAGTAGATTTACATCAGATCCGGCTAGATCTAAATAAAAAATAGTTGTCGAAGTACAATCATCTCACTATATGTGCCTCTCTCCGTCGATCTCTTAATTTTCTACTTTTTCTCTACTATACACTTCTCTTTTTCTGTTTTAATGGAAAAAAACTTCAAGTACTAAACAAGTTGTTTTTGAGTTTTAATTACAGATGGTGAAAAGCGTAAAATTTTGCGATTTTAATTTTTTTTGGTGCTGCAATAAATCATGGTTTAAAACTGTAAAATGTTACAGTTTCATAACATGTTTTTTAGTTTGATTAATAAGGATAAATGCTTAATAAATTTTTTCTATGATTAATAAGGATAAATGCTTAATAAATTTTTTCTATGAAACTGTAACATTTTACAGTTTCAAAGCTTGCTTTTAGTTTGATCAATATTGGAGATTATTTGCTTAAATTCTACAAAAATTGAAAAATAACATATGTTCTTTTTCCATTGTTGTCGTTTTTTGTCGTTATATTTTTTTTTAATTTTAGTTTATCAATATTTAGCACATTTTGCTATTTTTTTGGCTATAATTTCTCCATTTATTCTTTTTTTTTTCTCCGATAATATTCTAGACATTATGGTGAGTCTCCAATGATATTCTTAATGTCCAGCGAACGTTCTAGACATTGCAGCGACTTCCATTGATGTTCATAACACTCCTGTGAACTTCCGACGATGCGTCGGCGACTTCCCGGTGATATTGAACATTCCAGCAAGTTTTCGGTAACCGTTTGATGGAAGTCTGATGGAAATGGGATGTAACAACGTCTGTAAATTTAAAATAAAAAAAAATGAATTTTGTTGATAATTAAAAATATATAAGACTAATTGATATAAGTGTTTTGTTTTGAAATTAGATGAGTTTTGAACTTTATATATGGGACTTATTGGTAAGTTTCCCATTTTATTACAACCATCTTATCTATTCTATTATCTATTTTAGCGCATGCAAAGAGTTGAGTTGGTATTTTTTTGGGTGAATAAGCTGCGTTGGTGTTAATATTTTGTTGTCACAAATTTTTATTTTCAAATTACTCTTCTGTAACCAACAATTCAAGCACAAATTTTTCTGTGACTGTTGATTTAATTTATAACTGCTAAAACCACATAGAAATGTTTAACATACTCGTGTCCGTGTGCACAACATCAAACGTATGCAGTGATGCAAGAATTGCCTCAATTCTTATGTTGACTCTGAGTTGGGTTTTCTTTTTAATTTATAAAATTGTGTTTGGTAAATTACATTCTCTCTCTCTCTCTCAACTTCCTGAATAGACAGTTGGAGAGGGAGGAAACTTCCACATGGATTAGTCTTCCAGAAGACTTAAACTAATATCATATCGATGAGTTAGAAAAGTTCAAACTAAAGTTTGACATTTAATAGCAATTGAGGTTTTTACATGGTGTATGATAAATTCTCATATGATTTAACCATGTTGTGGATGTTTGGAAAATGTCAAAGGGATAAATGGCGTATGAGTCTAGATAGTTGAATCGGGTTTCAGGAATTGAGTTGTATATTTTATTTAGTACCCGTGTGGGGAGTCAGGGTTTCCAATTGTTCTATCTGCACATATCGCTGGACGAATGTGGGAAAAGTTTTTGGGTGTCCACGAGCTTGCCACTTATAGAGTCAGAAAATGTAGAAAACTTGATTTTTGATGTCCACAAACTTGTTGTTTCAAGAGTCGGCAAAAGTGGAGAGAGAAAAATTTTGGGTGTCCATTGCCTCGCCGTTATTAGAGTTGTGAGAATATTTTCGGTATATAAAATTTATACATGTATGTATGGTTTCATGGCTCTTACTTGGAATGTCGTAGCGGATTTACCACCCATGGTTGCAGATGAGATGTTGAATGAAATTCATGCATGGAACATTTTTGGATTTTAAACGAGAAAATATGAATTTTATCCTTATTAGTGCATAGCATGATCATATACATCTCAATTATTTATATAACTTGTTAAATGTATTTTTCACTGAGTATTAACTCACTCCAAAACTAACCATCTTTCAGGAAATGATGTTGATGTGTCACCTAAATGATTGACTTGGGAAAGAATTTTGGATGAGGGCATAGAAGCTCTCTTTTGATATTTTGTGTTAAGCCTTGGGCTATTCTTATTTAGAAATTTAGACTTCCATTTTTTTTTGTATATTTAGGGACACTCTTTGAAAAAATGTTTGCCCTTTTGGCTCTTCCTTTACATTCTCTTGTCTTTTGAAATATTATTATTTTGTTGATAAATGTAAATAAACACATCATGTAATCATTGGAATAGTTTAATGGGAAAGAGATCGTCTTGAATTATTTTTTTATTATTTTTTATATTTTTAATGTTATTATGGATTCATTCTCTCTCTCGCTTTCCTATTGGTCGACCCTTGGTGAATGTTCTTGGTGCTGGTAAATTATCCGGGCGTTACATTAAATCAATTGTAACAAAATAATACTAAAATATTACTCTTCTTTTGTTTTGTTACTAAATTACTAATTAAAGTTATATAATCTAACTTATTTTTCATTTCATTTTTAGTAGATAATATTGTTAATTCATTCAATCATTCAAATGTAAAACTTTGAAAATTTTCATTTTCCGGAGGCAACTAATTGTAACCAGTATAATCAGTAAAACTCTATGAAGAATCTATTCAATTTAATAATAATAATTTATTACTTTCAAATAATTCACCATTTCAATTAGACTTTTCATTTAACTAAGTTAATAAAATATTTTATCTAGACTATTATATAAAATCAACACCAAATTTAATGTAAGTGTCACGTATCTTACTTTTCAAAAATATCCACGAAAGTTATAAAACTGCTCATTTAGAAAAATTAATTTAAATTATTAAATTTTCAATTATTTATCTTCTTCATTTTTTAACATTGTCCATTTACACATGTGCACTTGTCACTCATTAATATATATGACTTGAGTATTATTTGACGTTCTCTATGTTAGCACATTTTTTATAAATATATATATATATATATATATATATTTTTTAAATTATACCACCTCTCTATTTATTTATTTATTTTTTATAAACAATAAAAAAATATCTTAAGCTATTTATTTATTTATTTATTAATAACAAAATTTAATAAATTTGAACCGCCGCCTTGCCTTCCGTCCCCTTAGAGCGGCTTTGATACTATGCAGAGTGACATCACATTTCCATTAAATAACTAAAACATTGGAATTTGATATCATCACCAACATGAGTATCCTTGATTACCATTCGAAAAATTATTGGTTGGTTCATGATATCATGGGATTATGTCTTTGACTAATTATAAATTATCATATTTTTTTGATATTCTCCAATCACTCATTCATTAATCACAATATATATGAAGCATTACGTAATACTACTTTTAAATCAACCAATAACTTCTCTTAGCATTTCTTGTGCAAGTTCATCACCCATCAACATATTTTTTTAGTACATCATAAAGAAATCACCCGTCATTATCAAGTTAGAAAGGCACAAAGCATTTTCAAATGTGGTGTGGAAAAAAAAGCCTAGGATTGCCTCAAAGTGTAAATGCCTTCATTGGATAGCGTTTAACAGTTCAACCCTTTGACAAAATCAAAGAAAGGTATAATACCGTTTAAGAAAAATAACATTTGGCTAGAAGGTCAAATGGAGCATGATACATGTGACGAAATGAATACGTTAGATGTGCTCGGTCTTAATTATTTAAGTGTTATATTAAGAATAGTCAGAGAGTATAGAATAAATTACCATATTTATTTACTAGAATAAATTAGTTGGTATTTTTAAGACATTTTGTAGTTCCTCCCTCAAAGTCATCAGTTCTCAAAGTTTGGGTTGGGCCATTTGGCAAGAAATCAAAATTGCGCTGATATTTTAATCTTCATCCTTTTTTCAATTAATTAATTTTAAATTTAATAAAACAAGTTCAAATTATGCCTAAATTTTCCAAGCCCAGCCCTAAATTTATTAACTCACATTTTTTAAGCCCATGAGCATGACTTGGGTTTTAGGAAATTGAATGGGCCAAGCCAAGCCCGTTGACAAGCCAAAACCCATTGGCTCGGGCCTAATCCAAAAGTTCAGGGCCGGCCAAACCCATTGCCAAGGGTTAAAAATGGAGGAATAACAAATTGGTGCTCCCTTAATTTTATTAGGGCAAATTATCAAAATGTCTTCTTTGAAAAACGTGTAGTCTATTTATTCTCACAACCTTTTATTTATACTCAAAAGTCCTATAGCATTATTATTTTTCTCTACCTCTTTTACTCTTTGTGACTTCCGGTGATCATCGACGGATAATCACATCTTGCTTCTTCTCTTTTTTTTTGTTGATATGTAGTCACCGGCGACTGACAACTACCATCGATTGGGATTCACCGACAATTACCGACCACCGACTCCTTACTTCACCCTCACCGACATTGAAGAAGATATATTTCTGATAAAAAAGATGAGTAAATCTACTTAGATCTGATATATATCTATATCAGATCTGAGTAGATCTACATCAGATCTGACTAGATCTAAACAAAAAATAGTTGTCGGGATACAATCATCTCTCTATATGTGCTTCTCTCCTTCGATCTCTTAATTTTTCTACTTTTTCTCTACTATACACTTCTCTTTTTCTGTTTTAATGGAGAAAATTTTCAAGTACTGAACAAGTTGTTTTCGAGTTTTAGTTACAGGCGGTAAAAATTATAAAATTTTGCAGTTTCATAATATTCTTTAGAACTGTAAAATTTTGCAGTTTCATAACATGTTTTTCAGTTTGATTAATAAGGATAAATGCTTAATAGATTTTTTATTTGAAACTGTAACATTTTACAATTTTAAAGCTTGCTTTTAGTTTGATCAATATTGAAGATTATTTGCTTAAATTCTACAAAAATTGAAAAATAACATATGTTCTTTTCCTATTGTTGTTGTTTTTTGTCCTTACATTTTTTTTTTCTTTTAGTTTATCAATATTTAGCACATTATGCTATTTTTTTAGCTCTAATTTCTCCATTTATTCTTTCTTTTTTCTTTTTTTTCCGGGTAATATTCTAGACATTATGGTGAGTCTCCAATAATGTCCTTAACATTCAGCGAACGTTCTAAACATTCCAGTGATTTCCATTGACGTTCATAACACTCTTGTGAACTTCTAACGATACTTCGTTGACTTTCTGGTGATATTGAACATTCTAGTAAGTTTTCGGTGACCGTCTGACGGAAGTTTGACGGTAGTGGAATGTACCAACGTCTGTAAATTAAAAAAAAAAAAAAATTGGTAACAATTAAAAATATATAAGACTAATTGATACAAGTGTTTTGTTTTGGAATTAGATGAGTTTTGAACTTTATATATGGGACTTATTGGTAAGTTTCTCATTTTATTACAACCATCTTATCTATTCTATTATCTATTTTAGCTCATGCAAAGAGTTGAGTTGGTATTTTTTTGGGAGAATAAGCTGCGTCGGTGTTAATATTTGTTGTCACAAATTTTTATTTTCAAATTACTCATCTGTAACTAACAATTCAAGCACAAATTTTTCTATGACTGTTGATTTAATTTGTAACTGCTGAAACCACATAGAAATGTTTAACACACACGTGTCCGTGTGCACAACATCAAACGTATGCAGTGATGCAAGAATTGCCTCAATTCTTATGTTGACTCTAAGTTGGGTTTTCTTTTTAATTAATAAAATTGTGTTTGGTAAATTACATTCTCTCTCTCTCTCTGAATTTCCTGAATAGACAGTTGGAGAGGAAGGAAACTTCCACATGGATTAGTCTGGCAGAAAACTTAAACTAATGCTATATTGATGAGTTAGAAAAGTTCAAACTATAGTTTGACATTTAAGGAACAATTGAGGTTTTTTACATGGTGTATAATAAATTCTCATATGATTTAAAAATGTTGTGGACGTTTGGAAAATGTCAAAGGGGATAAATGGCGTATGAGTCCGGATAGTTGAGTCGGGTTTCAGGAATTGAGTTGTATATTTTATTTAGTACCCGAGCAGGGAGTCAGGGTTTCCAATTGCCTTGTTTGCACATATCGCTGGATGAATATGGGAAAGGTTTTTGGGCGTCCACGAGCCTGCCACATATAGTGTCAGAAAATGTAGAAAACTTGATTTTGGATGTCCACGAGCTCGCCGTTTCAGGAGTAGGCGAAAGTGGAGAGGGAAAGATTTTGGGTGACTATTGCCTCACCGTTATTAGAGTTGGCAAATGTGGGAATATTTTATGTATATAAAATTTATATATGTATGTATGCTTTCATGGCTCTTATTTGGGACGTCATAGCGGATTTACCACCCATGGTTGTAGATGAGATGCTGAATGAAATTCATGCATGGAACATTTTTGGATTTTAAATGAGAAAATATGAATTTTATCCTTATTAGTGCATGGCATGATCATATGCATCTCAATTATTTATATAATTTGTTAAATGTATTTTCTTCTGAGTACTAACTCATTCCAAAACTAACCATCTTTCAAAAAACGATGTTGATGTGCCATTTAAATGATTGGCTTGGGGAAGAATTTTGGATGAGGGCATAGAAGCTCTCTTTTGATGTTTTTGTGTTAAGTGTTGGGCTATTCTTACTTGGGAATTTAGCCTTTTATTTATTTTATTTATTTATTTTATTTTTTTTTTGTGTATATTCAGGGATACTCTTTGAAAAAATGTTTGCTCTTTTGACTCTTCCTTTACGTTGTCTCTTGTCTTTTGAAGTATTATTATTCTATTGATAAATGTAAACAAAATCATTGGAATAGTTTAATGGAAAAGAGATAGTCTTGATTTTTTTTTTTTTTTAATGTTATTATGGATTCATTCTCTCTCTCCCTTTTCTATTGGTTGACCCATGGTGAATGTTCTTGGTTGCGGTAAATTATCCGGGGCAATACATTAAATCAATTGCAACAAAATAATACTAAAATATTACTCTTCTTTTGCTTTGTTACAAAATTACTAATTAAAGATATATAATCTGACATATTTTTCATTTCATTTTTAGTAGATAATATTATTAATTCATTCAATCATTCAAATGTAAGACTTTGAAAATTTTCTTTTTTCAGAGGTAACTAATTGTAACCAGTATAATCAGTAAAACTCTGAAGAATCTATTCAATTTAATAACAATAATTTATTACTTTCAAATAATTCACCATTTCAACTAGACTTTTCATTTAATTAAAAGAGTTAATAAAATATTTTATCTATACTATTATATAAAGTCAACACCAAATTTAATGAAAATGTCACATATCTTATTTTTTCAAAACTATCCACGAAAGTTATAAAACTGCACATTCGGAAAAATTAGGGATTGTTTGGAGTGTTCTAAATAAGTACACTTTTTGACTTTTTGGATAAAAAAAAAGTCAAGGAAAAAAAATGATTGTTTAGGATAATTTTTTAAATTTTTACGAAAAATACTGTATAAAATAACAAAATTACCATATTATCCCTAATATGGTAATTGCCTACTGACCGTGAATAGATTAAGAAGCCAGTACGGTGGCCAGTATACTTCGGAAGATGCATAGGAGAAGTTGCCTCCAAGTGCTGTTCGGCCCGTGGGGGCCATCACAAGTTCCATTTTGGTAATCGGAACCATTCAATGTGTAGAACTTGTCAAGTACTATATGTTTGTAAAAAATCACGTTGATCGGATATCGATAGCTATCTCATCGGATTAGTTTTTGTTCAACCGTTAATTTGTTCTCCGTCCATTTTTTTTTATACAAAACTGATTTGATCATCTAGTTATCGATATTCGATCAATGTGATTTTTTATTAGTATATAGTACTCGACGAGTTCTACACATTACAGTTCAGATTATCAAAACGGGACTCGTGATAGGCCCTACGGGCCGAACAACACCGTCCTTTGTCATTTTTTATGCACCCGCCTGTGCAGACTGTACCATCTCTTCATGGCGTACCATCACTTTAATAGGCTGTGCTTTTTTTATTGTGTAAATGTATTTTTTATATATATATTTTTTTTGAATAGTAATACATTTTTAATTCTTTTAGTAATTTTTTAACTTTTTATCTTTTTTTATTATATGTCAAATCAATCCTTAATTTAAATTATTAAATTTTCAATTATGTATCTTCTTCATTTTTCAACATTGTCCATTTACACATGTGCACTTGCCACTCATTAAATCCTCTATATTAGTACATTCTAAAAAAAAATCTTTTCATCCTTTTTTTCATACTGTGCAAAGTGACATCACATTTCCATTAAATAAGTCAAATATTGGAATTTGATCTTTTGCAACAAACAAAGTGCATGATGAGCAATCATCACCAACATGGACATCCTTGACTACCATTCGAAAAATTATTCGTTGGTCCAGGGTATTATGGGATTATGTCTTTGGTTAATTACAAATCATCATGTTTTTTAATATTTTCGAATCACTTCTTCATTAATCACAATACATGTGAAGCACCACGTGATACTATTCCTAAACCTATCAAAATAACTTCTCCTACCATTCCTTGTGCAACTTCATCTCCCATCAATATATTTTTTTAGTACATCATAAATAAATCACCCGTCATTGTCAAGTTCTTAAGTAAAAAAGCACAAAGCCAGATTGCCACAAAGTGTAAATGCCTTCATTGGATAGCATTTAACAGCTCAACCCTTCGACAAAATCAAACAAAGGTACAATACCGTTTAAGAAAAATAATACTTGGCTGGAAGGTCAAATGGGGCATGATACATGTGACGAAATGAATACGTTAAATGTGCTCGGTCTTAATTATTTAAGTGTTTTATTAAGAATAATCAGAGAGTATAGAATAAATTACCATACTTATTTACTAGAATAAATTAGTTGGTATTTTTAAGACATTTTTTAGCTCCTCCCTCAAAGTCATCAGTTCTCAAAGTTTGGGTTGGGCCATTTGGCAAGAAATCAAAGTTGCGCTGATATTTTAATCTTCAATCTTTTTTCAATTAATTAATTTTAAATTTAATAAACAAGTTCAAATTATGCCTAAATTTTCCAAGCCCAACCCTAAATTTAGGGTTAATTACAAATACATCCCCTAAGGTTTGATTAAAATACGAATCGCCCCCTGTGATTTTGAAAATTCCATTCCACCCCCTGATATTTCTAATTTCATAACAAATCGACCATTTTATTAATAAATCATCAACTCAATTAACAGTTTTTAATGATATTAGAAATATATTTTAATTAATAATTTGGGTAATGTTATTATTGTATAAGAGAACAATTATGAATTTCATTTTTTTAGTTAATTCTGTTAAATAAAAAATACTAACAAGGAGGTATTTGTAAGTTTTCAAACCACATGGGGCAATCAATACTTTAAGCAAATCTCAGGAGGTGTATTTATAGTTTACCCCTAAATTTATTAACTCACATTTTTAAGCCCATGAGCATGACTTAGGTTTTAGGAAATTGAACGGGCCAAGCCAAGCCCGTTGACAAGCCAAAACCCATTGGCTTGGGCCTAATCCAAAAGTTTAGGGCCGGCCAAGCCCATCGCCAAGGGTTAAAAATGGAGGAATAACAAACTGGTGTTCTCCCTTAATTTTACTGCAACCATCTTATCTATTCTATTATCTATTTTATTATATATGCTAAGAGTTGAGTTGGTGTTTTTTTTTTTTTTTCTTTTTTTTTGGGTGAATAAGCTGAGTTGGTGTTAATATTTTGCTGTCACAAAATTTTTATTTTCAGATTACTCTTCTGGAACTAACAATTGAAACACAAATTTTTCTGTGACTGTTGATTTAATTTTTAACTGCTAAAACCACATAGAAATGTTTAACACACTCGTGTCCATGTGCACAACATCAAACGTAGGCAGTGATGCAAGAATTGCCTCAATTCTTATGTTGACTCTAAAGTTAGGTTTTTTTTTTTTCTTAATTTATAAAATTGTGTTTGGTAAATTACATTCTCTGTCTCTCTGTCTCTCTCAACTTCCTGAATAGACAGTTGGAGAGGGAGGAAATTTCCACATGGATTAGTCTAGCAGAAGACTTAAACTAATATTATATTGATGAGTTAGAAAAGTTCAAACTAAGGTTTGACATTTAATGAACATTTGAGGCTTTTTACATGGTGTATATTACAGCTGTCCAAACCACTGCCAGCTATTTAGAGCATGCAATTGACCTAAAATAGACCATTGTTTTCAAAGAAAATTCTAGCGGATGTAGTTTGCCTAGGTGTGTTTATGTATAGAATGAGAGCAAATAGTGATATACAAGTAATTATTCACTGTTGTTAACAACAATGACATGACAATGTTTTAAAACAATCTCAACCCTCCATTTGTCGTTGGTAATAAGAAATAATTTTCGTGATATATAGAGTTAGTTTAAAAATTAACTTTTTAATATTTTACGAAAAAATATATATAAGAAACAGAAAGAATAAGTTGTCTTTTTGTAATAATGTTTTGATTAAAACATTAGCTTCCCAAACAAGGTCATATTCTAAAATTTATCCCAACCTTTTTGTAAATCATTAAATTTGCTAAAAGAATCAATTTCAACAGAATTGGATAGTTCATTTCACGGGTTGTAATCCATATTACTGTTTTAGGACACATAAAACAAAACCCGAATGGCAAAAAAAAAATAAAAAAGCACTTAAAAAAAGCATTAACATTACTAAGAAACTGATGTGCCCATGTCCAACAAGTGACAAACTCAAGACATGTCTTATTATTTTTAAAAAGGTGAACCTTTATAAGAAGATGGTGTGGTTTGTATCCAACGCATGTTGTACAATGCGTTTCATGTTTCATGTTTTACATGTCTATTCTTCGCCATGATCTCTTTCCTTCTCGTTATTTCTTAGAGCCATAATCTTCTCTTTGTGCGTGTGTAACTGCTAGTAACTGCTTTCCGCTAATTATTTCCTCACGTGCGTATCACGTGTCGCTTATTCTATTTGCCGGTTGAATACTTACATTCACAGCTCACGTGTTCATCTTTGTAGGTGGGACTCTTCACTATCTCATTAAATACCACAGAACACTCTTTGCCTGTCATGTGTCACTTTCGAATTGGATGGTTTAAATATGGCGCCAACACGAAACCATTCTTTATAAACTAAATCAAATATGTGTAAGTATTATAATTATAAATAGGCGGTAAGCCATGTTCGAATATATAGTCTATTGTCCATTTTGGAATTTTATTAAATTGTTAACTATCAGCTCATCTAAAAATTTAAGGGGTAATTGTAGCCCAATGTAATCAGGAAAAAAATTACATATTCATGGAAAAGTTTACAATTTTAATTATTAATATTTATAATTTTTTTTATTAATTTGTAATTATTTTTTTCAAACCCCCGCTGATTTGATATTTCCCCAAAATTTAAACCCTTAGAGAAAAGGGTGATTTTATTATTTATATCCTCAACAAACACACATGAAATATATTTTAAATTGAATGAAATAACTTAAAATTCAATGATAACACAAATATAAATTTATACCTATTTATTCTCTCCTTTAAATTTTAGAAATTAATGTTATATTTCACTATAAAAAAAAAAGCACTTTTGGCGACTAAATTTTTAGTCCCCAAAAAATCGTTTTTAGTCGCCAAAAGTCCAAATTTTACTTTCCCCGACAAAATTTTTTAGTCGCCACATTTGTGGCGTATATGTGGTTGGCGGAGGTATTAGCGACTAAAACTTTTTTAGTCGCCAAAATAAAAGTCTTTAGCGACCAAAATTTTAGTCGCCAATAGTGTTTTACACTTTTGAAAATCATACATTTACCGACTAATAATTTAGTCACCAATACTCACTCAATCACCGACTACACTATTTAGTCGCCAAAATAAAGACTTTATTAGTCGCCAAAGGTGTTTCCGTTGAAAAAAAAAACCCACTTTTTTTTGCTTTTTCTAAGTTTCGAACCCCAACCGTCCCACATTTAGAACCTTTTTGCAACACACTCCCTCCACTATGCTACTACAACATCACATGAATATATATGCAATATATATTATTTATATAGTATATTAACCGGTATTAATACAAAATAATATATATAAATATAATTTTTTTAATTCAATATAATTTACGTAAAAAATAAATTATTTACTTAAAAAAAATTTAGGCCACTTTTGGCGACTAAATTAAATTTTTAGTCGCCAATTCTATCATTTTTCGCTATTAATTATTATTTAGTCGCTAAAAAATTAAGTTCCGCCTAGAAATAAGTAGTTTTGGCGAGTAAACCTGTTTTTAGTCGCCAAAAACGTCCCCTTTTGACTACTAAACTGAATTTTAGTCGGCAATGGACTGTTTTTAGCTACTACTTTTTTTTGTAGCCAAAAAGCTTCACTTTCAGCGACTAAACTGTATTTAGTCGCCAAAACCATCACTTTTGGCTACTAAATCATTTTTAGTCACCAAAAACCGTGACTTTTGGCTACTAAACAACCTTTAGTCGCTAAAACCCCTACATTCGGCGACTAAACTGCCTTTTAGTCGCTAATACCCTTATATTTGGTGACTAAACTCTTTTAGTCGGCAAAAGTTATCAATTTTGGCGACTAATTCCATTTTAGTCGCCAATTGTACTACTTTCAGTGACGAAAAATATAATTTTAGTCGCCAAAAGTGCTTTTTGTTGTAGTGTTTGATTGAATTATTCATATTATATAATACAAAAATAAATAAATTATATATTTTGTGTCTATTTGCTATTTATCATATATTGTATTTTTTTTTCTTCAAAATTATTATATCAACACATTACTTCAAAATTCCAACTATTACACAAGAGAACGAGTCCAACTTTTTATATTTATTTTTATTTTGGTTGATAATTCCAACAATTGATCTGATTTCATACAATTGGAAGTGAGTGGCATATAATTTCTCAGAATTGCTTCTTCTTCTTTTTTTTATTAATCCTATTGCTTATTTTCTCATCACCCATAATTTTCAATTCCATTATCCTCATTGACTTTGTAATTAGTCTTTCACTTTTAGGAGTTGTATTTCATTAAATAGGTCAATGGGATAGAAAAAAAAATTCTGTACAATGATTAAATCTCATTGCTTCACAAACCCATCATTTTCTTTTCAAGAATTTATTTATGTAACCCTGTTCCAAATTCTCAACAAAAATAAACTAAGTTTACATGATAAATTTTTTTTTACACCCATTTCTAGTTTAGCACTTTTTTTCTAATACACAAAATTACAAACATATTCTACCTTATTGAATACAATGATAAAACCTCAAAACATAAAAATCCATCATTTTCTTTTCAAGAGTTTATTCATGTAGATCAATTACACATTCTAAACAAAAATAAACCAATTTTACACGTTACAAAAAAAAAATTACACCCATTTCTTTCCTAATATACAAAACTACAAATACATTCTTCCTAGTTTTCTTGGTAAATCTAACTATGCCAGCTTCTTGAAGTTACTCCACAGTTTTAGCTTGGTGTATGATTGAGCTAGAGTTTGATGCAAGTTTTTAATTGTACACGACTCCTCTCTTCTCCGGTTAACAGTTGTGAGACAAATCACGGGACCAACAACTGAAAGCCAATTAATTAGAGAGGAACTGTGTACAACAAAAAACTTGTACCAAACTGTAGCTCAATCACACGGTTTCTCTCACAACAGTTAACCGGAGAAGTTAACTGGAGAAGAGTGGGACTCTTTTTTTACTTAAAAAGGCAATCAAGTTTTTCCAACTCCCATAGAGGTTCTGAGCCATTGACAACCCCCAAATTGTTCACTGGAAGTTCAAAATGTTTTTCTTCTGACCATGAAGTTTCAGGTGAGATTGTTCGAGTGGCTTGGGAAGGTTTCATCACAGTCCCATGTCCATGATCCTGCTGGTTTATTGCTTCACTCGTCTCCGCCGCCAGTGGGCGTCGATCGAATGCTCGAAAGCTCCCCGACACGACATAAACTCGGCACAAACTTAAGCATGTGGTGTGAACGGCTTCGGCCAAAAAATATTTATGAAGATTATTTTCGTAAAGCATTGATCTACTCATCTCTTCTAAAGTTTTATTCTTCCGTCGGTGTTTACAAATTCAAGTACAATATCCCCTTTTTGAACATGATCTCTTAAAAAATGATGTCGAATTTCAATATGTTTTGTTCATGAGTATTGAACCGGATTTTTGCTTAAATTGATGGCACTAGTATTATCACATTTAATAGGGATATGATCATAATGCAAATATTTGGGCACAACAACTTCTGGAAGCTTTATATTCAGCTTTGGTCGTTGATGAAGTAATAGAATTTTGCTTTTTGCTAAACCAAGATACTAATGAATTACCAAGAAAGTAACAAGTGCCATTGGTGCTTTTTCTATCAAGTTTCCATCCGGCAAAGTTGGCATCTGAGTAACTAATTAAATCAAATGCAACACCTCTAAGATAAAAAAGTCCCAAATTTTGAGTGCCAACAAGATATCTAAAAATTCTTTTAACAGCACTAAGATGTGATTCATTAGGATTTGATTGATATCTACACTACAAGAAAAATCACTTTTCGCGACTAAATTTTTAGTCGCCCACAAATTTCGTCGCCAAAGCTCCTTTATTTTTTTTTAAAACCTATTGCTCGCAGGTTTCGAACCTGAGACATCCCACCACCACACTCCAAACCTTTTGCAACACACTCCCTCCACTATGCCACAATAACATCACATGAATATATATGCAATATATATTATTTATATAGTATATTAACCACTATTAATACAAAATAATATATATAAATATAATTTTTTTAATTCAATATAATTTACGTAAAAAATAAATTATTTACTTAAAAAAAATTTAGGCCACTTTTGGCGACTAAATTAAATTTTTAGTCGCCAATTCTATCATTTTTCGCTATTAATTATTATTTAGTCGCCAAAAAATTAAGTTCCGCCTAGAAATAAGTAGTAGTCTCCAAAAACGTCCCCTTTTGGCTACTAATCTGAATTTTAGTTGGCAATGGACTGGTTTTAGTTACTAATTTTTTTTTTGTAGCCAAAAAGCTTCACTTTCAGCGACTAAACTGTATTTAGTCGCCAAAACCATCACTTTTGGCTACTAAATCATTTTTAGTAGCCAAAAACCGTGACTTTTGGCTACTAAACAATCTTTAGTCGCTAAAACCCCTACATTCGGCGACTAAACTGCCTTTTAGTCGCTAATACCCTCATATTTGGTGACTAAACTCTTTTAGTCGGCAAAAGTTATCAATTTTGGCGACTAATTCCATTTTAGTTGCCAATTGTACTACTTTCAGCGACAAAAAATGTAATTTTAGTCGCCAAAAGTGCTTTTTGTTATAGTGTTTGATTGAATTATTCATATTATATAATACAAAAATAAATAAATTATATATTTTGCGTCTATTCGCTATTTATCATATCTTGTATTTTTTTTTCTTCAAAATTATTATATCAACACATTACTTCAGAATTCCAACTATTACACAAGAGAACGAGTCCAACTTTCTATTTTTATTTTTATTTTGGTTGATAATTCCAACAATTGATCTGATTTCATACAATTGGAAGTAAGTGGCATATAATTTCTCAGAATTGCTTCTTCTTTTTTTTTTTTATTAATCCTATTGCTTATTTTCTCATCACCCATAATTTTCAATTCCATTATCCTCATTGACTTTGTAATTAGTCTTTCACTTTTAGGAGTTGTATTTCATTAAATAGGTCAATGGGATAGAAAAAAAAAATTCTGTACAATGATTAAATCTCATTGCTTCACAAACCCATCATTTTCTTTTCAAGAATTTATTTATGTAACCCTGTTCCAAATTCTCAACAAAAATAAACTAAGTTTACATGATAAATTTTTTTTTACACCCATTTCTAGTTTAGCACTTTTTTTCTAATACACAAAATTACAAACATATTCTACCTTATTGAATACAATGATAAAACCTCAAAACATAAAAATCCATCATTTTCTTTTCAAGAGTTTATTCATGTAGATCAATTACACATTCTAAACAAAAATAAACCAATTTTACACGTTACAAAAAAAAAATTACACCCATTTCTTTCCTAATATACAAAACTACAAATACATTCTTCCTAGTTTTCTTGGTAAATCTAACTATGCCAGCTTCTTGAAGTTACTCCACAGTTTTAGCTTGGTGTATGATTGAGCTAGAGTTTGATGCAAGTTTTTAATTGTACACGACTCCTCTCTTCTCCGGTTAACAGTTGTGAGACAAATCACGGGACCAACAACTGAAAGCCAATTAATTAGAGAGGAACTGTGTACAACAAAAAACTTGTACCAAACTGTAGCTCAATCACACGGTTTCTCTCACAACAGTTAACCGGAGAAGTTAACTGGAGAAGAGTGGGACTCTTTTTTTACTTAAAAAGGCAATCAAGTTTTTCCAACTCCCATAGAGGTTCTGAGCCATTGACAACCCCCAAATTGTTCACTGGAAGTTCAAAATGTTTTTCTTCTGACCATGAAGTTTCAGGTGAGATTGTTCGAGTGGCTTGGGAAGGTTTCATCACAGTCCCATGTCCATGATCCTGCTGGTTTATTGCTTCACTCGTCTCCGCCGCCAGTGGGCGTCGATCGAATGCTCGAAAGCTCCCCGACACGACATAAACTCGGCACAAACTTAATTCATGCCTCAACTGCATCCAAAAAAATTCTCACTAGTTAGAACTTCAAAAATGTGAAATTTCACGCTATTATTTATGTAGCAAGTTTTAAATATCAGTCAATACATATCGTGATTTTAGACTTCTAATGCTGATATATATTGATACCCCAAATCTCGAAACTATTATTTAAAATCATGATATGTATATATGCACCTTTGGGACAGTAGTGCCACATTGAGAGGGAGATTCTTCTTCAATGGCTCTGTACTCATTCATCTTCCATTTGGTTTTTCTTCCGGAAGGAGCTTTCCCTTTGTAGAACACCATTGTCTTCTTCACTCCGATCACTCGGTTGAAGGACGAGTAGACATAGCTCGGTGAGCCAGTGGCCTTCCAGAATCCAGAAGCAGTGGTCCGGGTAGGTCTCCCTCCCCGGGCTTCCCTCTCTTGCCTCGGGGCGAAAAAGAACCATTGCTCGGTCTCTCCATGACACACCTCCCCCGAAAGCTCTACAAAAAAAAAAAATAAAAAAAATAAATTATGAAACGCACATTTATTGGAAAATTAAAATGAAGTAAAATGTTGGAAGACGGACTTGGAAGGTGCCATGGCTCGTGTTCATAAATGTCGATGACAGGGATGACACGGTTGATGTCGTGTCGGTTCCCTTGCAGCTTGGTGCGCAGGTAGAATGAAACCAGCTCTTCCTCGGTTGGGTAGAAGCGAAATCCCGGTGCCTCCATTGTAGTTTTTTTTTCGTAAGCAGACCAAGATCGATTTGATGGATGAGACGCTTTCTTATCAAATGTCAGAATTCGAGCATAAAGTAAAAGCAAAATTAGACAATATGTAGTGGTGTTGTGTTTGTTAGTTAGATTAGGGTATGAAACATATTTATAGAACTAGTGAAATGAGTGTTTGATCCGCGTTTGTGATGGCGCGAGAGAGAGGGGCAAAGGTTGTTTAACCGAGTGAAAGGAGAAAAGATGGGGAGTGTGGTGGTGCTTGTAAACTTCCACGCGGTGGTGCTGAGAATAAAGTGAATTTTTTGTCCTATCATATGCTTTTTCAGTATACGTCAAGATTATTATTATTTTTTTAAATTTTTTTTTTATTTTGAATCAGTCAGCCTTTTCTTCTCCCCTGTGGTGCCAGTCTAGGCTCTCTCTCCTGCGCCCTTTTGGTGGACGGCTACGATCTATCATGATAACATGATCATCAATCCATCTTCACTTACATATGGAAAATAAATGAATAATATTAGGGATTATGAAAAAAATATCATGAAATGTCTCATTAAGATTTTTTATCCTTTAATTATGTGTGATATTTTCTTGTATGTGTTATTTAACGGTGAAAATTTTTTCATAATTTTTTTCATAATTTTTTTTTTTGATACTTAATATTACTCAAAATAAATAGCTTATTTATTTCGAAACCAACTGACGTTGATATAGTTGAGACTCAGCCAATGATGCAATTTATGACGTTGATATATCAACAATGCTACATACTTTCAGAAAAAACACAACTTTTGCCATTCTTACTTATTTGTGATTGGTTCAAGATGAAAAGAAAAGAAAAGAAAAGAAAAGAAAAGAAAAAGAAAAAGAAAAAACAAAAAAATAAAAACCCATGAATTGATCCACGTTATTTTGGGGGTCACACTTCTCAACTTTGGGAGTTCCAAGTATTTTTGGTTGATATATATATATTGACTTTATTTTAATTTGTTTGTTATAATTTTTATTTAAAAATAATTTAAACAAGGGTAAATTATATTAATTTTTGGGCGAATTACCCTAATGGTCCATATAGTTTGACACTTGTATTTCTTTGATCAATGACTTTTCAATTGTAACACTTTTAATTATGAATTTTGAATCTTGTTCTAAATAAGGATAATTGATGATACCATTACTTAATTTCAAGAGCAAAATTGTCTATTTGATCAAATATAAACTAATTTGATAAAAATAAATGTCAAAAAAAAATATTTTTGAATTTTTAAAAATTATTTGTACCCACTAAAAATAAAGTTATGAAAAATTGATAAATCTTTTAGACATTTTTTTATCAAATTGATTTTTATTATGTGTTTGGATAATGATTTTGTAATGTGCGATTGTTTTTATATTCATTAAATTAGTTTCTATTTTTCCAAAAGTCAAATATGGCGACAATTTTGATATCATCATTAAACCAATCCATTAAAGCAAAAAATTCAAAACTAAAAGAATTTTATATATTAAATATATTGATTACACATTAAAATCTTAACAACCATCTATACATGATAATCATCCAAACAAATAATAAAAATTAATTTGGTAAAAAAAAAATAAATGTCTAAAAAATTTATTAATTTTACATAATTTTATCTTTAGTTGGTAAAAATAATTTTAAAAATTTTAAAAATATTTTTTGACATTTATTTTGGTTAAATTAGTTTATATTTTATCAAATAGATGATTTTGCCTTTGAAATTAAATAATGATATTTTCAATTGTTTTTATTTGGAACAAGATTCAAAATATAGGGTCAAATGTGTTACAATTAAAAAGTCAGGGACTAAAGTTGTAACAACTCAGATTTTTAATTATTCTATAGAATTTATACTAATATTATTTAATGTTCCAAAAACATATAATTTATTATATATTATTATGCGTAATTTTGTAAAATAATATAATTATTAAAAATTTAGAGGTCAAAATATAAATAATAATAATATAGATAATATTAATAATAATAATAATGAGTGTGGTATTAAAATAAATAATTAATTTTATGTTGGTATACGATAAAATGTAATTTATTTAAAAATTAAATTATTTATATAATTATATTAAAATATTGAGTTAAAAGATAATTACCTTAAATATCTATTAAAGATAAGACTAAACTTTTATAATTATTATTGAAATCTGCGACGTAGCGCCTTTTCCTCTATAAATACGGAGGCGCCTGGGAGAGAACGGAAAGAAGAAGGAAAAAGAGAAAGAAAAGAAAGAAGAAAGAAAAGAAAGGAAAGAGAGGAAAAGAAGGGGGAAATAATGGAAGGTGAAAGGGTCTTTGATAGTGGAAAGGAAGAGTAAGGTATTAAAGTTAAGGTGAGTTATATTATATCTTTGAGTTATTAAAATATATTTTACGTATGTTTTGACTTACCAAAATCTGTTTTACACAAGTTATGTTTTTAATAAAAGTTATGTTTTATAAAGGTTTCAGTTACGTGGTTTATCTTCTGAACTCTATTTGCTTAAAATGAAACTCATGGATATGTCTGTTTATATTTTAAAGAATATTTGATTATAACCTTATAAACAATTATGTTTTGTAAGTACCACCACGGAAGTTCCACGCATTAGGAGACTTAAATAACCATTGACATTTGTTTGGTTACTTTGTGACCCTCTGTCTGTCATGGATCCACTGACCTCTGTTTTGTGCTGACCAAAGTGCTGTGCGGAACTAAGTGCTACACTATTGTGGGAGCCACCTCTAGAATCCGTACGAGCCACCTCTTGAATCCGTGCCTCTGTTCTGTGCGGACCAAAGTGCTGTGCGGAACTAAATGCTACACTATTGTGGGAGCCACCTCTAGAATCCGTACGAGCCACCTCTTGCATCCGTACCTCTGTTCTGACTATCACTTCTATGACCTCTGTTTTGTTCTGTTCTGTACCGTGGTTATGGCTATTTACTTATATAATCTATGTATTTCAGTTCTGCTATTCAAATGATTTCTACTACTCAAAGGATTTATTTATATAAATGTTTTGGCCTAATTAACTATCCATGGTTATTTCGTGTCCCTTATACTCTTGGTATAATATTTCTCATTCTGCCATGTGCTTATAGTTGTTTACCAATTTTCAAGAAACATGCAATTCTAAAATAGATTCTGGAAAGTCTTAGATGCGAGGCTGCGGAATAGACATACATAGTACTTTTTTATATGTAAATATCGGCCTTTTTGGTCAATACTTTTTGTAATATAAATAGAAGCTCAAATGATTATTTTGGTACCCTTACTGAAATATTTTTTCCGCTGGCGTTTATTTATTTGTTTAAGAATTGGCCGTAGGTAAATTCAGTTACTGGCCATCACGATGCTTAACCCTTGGGTACGGGGAGCGGGTCGTGACAAAATGGTATCAGAGCAATAGTTTATAAAAAAAAAAAAAAAATCATCATTGGAACATAGGACAGGCGCACATTTAAGAACTGGGATAACGAGTAATTAGTACCAAATTATTATATTTTGTTCGTCGATTTAATTATATTATAATTTTATATGATTATATATATATAATAATTTTTTTTTTAGTTTTTTTTTTTTTAGTGTGCCTAATTTGTGAAGGATATTAGATATAATTTATATTTGTTATAGTAAAAGAAGGACAAGAAAAGAAGGATATCGGGCTTAAGCACCCACCAAAGTTATAATATAATTAAATACATATAATTTTTAGTTCAGTATTCAAAAAAAAAAATTATTTTGATTTTTTTAAAAATGGGTTCAAATTATAAAGATACTAATTTTGAAACTATTTCCGGTCAATGAAAAGTTCATCTCAAATATATTTTGTTCGTCGATTTAATTATATTATAATTTTATATGATTATATATATAATAATTTTTTTTTTTTTTTTAGTGTGCCTAATTTGTGAAGGATATTAGATATAATTTATATTTGTTATAGTAAAAGAAGGACAAGAAAAGAAGGATGTCGGGCTTAAGCACCCACCAAAGTTATAATATAATTAAATACATATAATTTTCAGTTCAGTATTCAAAAAAAAAATTTATTTTGATGTTTTTAAAAATGGGTTCAAATTATAAAGATACTAATTTTGAAACTATTTCCAGTCAATGAAAAGTTCATCTCAAAATTTTAAATTCTTGCCTATAATTCAGTCATTGTGTTCTCATTTCTATTTATTTTTATCGTAAACAAAACGAGTGAAAAGTTAGTCGTTCCTTATTTCTCATTTTGGCCCAAATCAATTTTTAACAACTAGACAGTGAGTAATTCTTGGTAAAGTTTTTTTTTTGAGGTAGTATTTCTATCAGATTGATCATCTAATATATATTTATCAGAGTGCGCAGCAGATAGTTTACATGTGATAAATTTTGAGAACGAAATTTTAAAAGGAGGGAAGATTGTAACAACTCAGATTTTTAATTATTCTATAGAATTTATGTCACGACCCGCTCCCCGTACCCAAGGGTTAGGCATCGTGATGGCCAGTAACCGTGGTTACCTCCGGCCAAATCTTTAAACAATTTAATAAACGCAAGCGGAAGAAATATTTAAATAAGGGTACTAAAATAATCATTGGAGTTTCTATTTTTATTACAAAAGGTATTGATCAAAAAGGCCGATTTTTACATAAAAAAAATACATCAATAAAAGTGCTTCGTGCCTACTCCACACGCTGGTCCCGACATGTCACCTGAAAGTGGTAAAAAAATTATAAGCTCATGGCAGAGCGAGAAATATTATACTAAGAGTATAAGGCATAAAATTCACCATGGATAATTAGTTAGGCCAAAAAGAACTTGATACATATAACACGAAAATCATTTGATATATACTTCAGATCATTTAACATGTAATATGGAAATCACTATACAACCATAACCACGGTACATCACTAAGTGCCAAGCACTACACTGGTCAATGGATCCACGACAAATATTGGACCACAAAGTGGTCAATCACTAAGCCCATGGTTATTTCAGTCCCCCAAGGCATAGGACTCACTAAATGGTTATTTCAGTCCCCAAGGCATGGGCCTGACTAAGCCAATGGTTATTTAAGTCTCCCAAGGCATGGGACTCCCGTGGTGGTACTTACAAAACATATTTTCATATAAGGTCATAGCCAAATATTCTTTAAAAGCAAAACACACACATCCATGGGTTTCCTTTTAAGCAAATAGGATTCAGAAATAAAACCACGTAACTGAAATCTTTATAAAACATAACTTTTATAAAAAACATAACTTGTATAAAATAGATTTTGGTAAGTCAAAACATAAGTAAAAT
>NW_021024849.1:3515077-3625361 GCF_004153795.1 Camellia sinensis
GAAGTAAAATACATTTTGATAACTCAACGTATAATATAACTTACCTCAACTTTAACTACCTTACTCTTCCTTTCCACCATCAATCCTTTCCACCATTAAAGACCCTTTTAACTCCATATTCTTTCCTTTCTTCCTCTCTTCCCTTTCCTTCCTTTTCTTTCTTTTCCTTTTCTTTTTCTTTTCTTTGGGCACTTCGCCCTTATATAACAGGGCAGCCGTGGCACCAAGCCCACGGCCTGCCACGCGTCTTCTCCAGATCGCCAATTAATATATATAGATCAATCTTATCCTAAATAAATATTAAGTTAATTACTATTTGACCCATATTTTAATATAATTATAAAATAATTTAAGCTTAATTAAATTACACTAAATCTTATACTAATAGAAAATAAATTATTTATTTTAGTACCACACCCATTTTATATATTATTATTATTATTATTATTATATATATTATTATTTATATTTTGACCCCTGAACTTTTAATAATATATTATTTTATAAAATACACATAATAATATATAATAAATTATATATTTTCTTAACTGAGATTAAATAATAATTAGTATAAATTCTACAGAATAATAAAATCTAAATTGTTACAATTATACTAATATTATTTAATCTCAGTTCCGAAAGCATAAATTTTATTATATTATTATGCGTAATTTTATAAATAATATAATTATTAAAAGTTTAGGAGTCAAATATAATATAATAATATAGATATATATAATAATAATAATAATGAGTGTGGTATTAAATAAATAATTAATTTTATGTTGGTATACGATAAATGTATTTATTTAAAAATTAAATTATTTTATAATTATATTAATATTGAGTTAAAAGATAATTCTCTTAATACCTATAAAAATAAATAAGATCTTTGTAATTATTATTGAAATCTGCCACGTAGCGCCTTTTCCTCTGTAAATACAAAGAAATTTTGAATTTGAATCTTTTTTATTTCACACAGAATTCATAGAAACTATTACAATTATAGGAGAAGATGGATTACAACTGTTAACTCAACTACGGTTAACATAACTATGATCCTCTAAAAACTATTCTTGTAACAAGTAAGTGGTTAGTAGGTAGTTTGATGATGATGAGAAGATAATCTGGCTTGCGGTGTACTCTGTTTGCTGTGATGGTGCAATAGCTAATCATAGCTAACTCATCTTTGACTCATCTTTGTTTTCTTGGTCTTGCAGGTGCAGCGAACTGTATTTCTTATCATGCCCCGCAAGCTCAGAGGAGGGGACGACGGCAAGAGCTTGGAGAGAAGAAATTGAAAAGCGAGACACAGGGAGAGGCTTAGTAAAAAGATCAGGCTGTCAGAAGAGGAAATTATGACGAACAACAACCTGTTTC
The DNA here is from genome assembly GCF_004153795.1 of Camellia sinensis. Lineage (NCBI taxonomy): Eukaryota > Viridiplantae > Streptophyta > Magnoliopsida > Ericales > Theaceae > Camellia > Camellia sinensis. Next base: position 3,516,458 of record NW_021024849.1, read on the forward strand.
GCAGCACAAGTTCACGAATATAATGATAGTCCACAGCAATATGCTTAGAACGAGCATGCCACCGGATTAGAACTGAGAGAGATAGCAGATAAATTGTCAACACCAATAATAGGAACCGCAAGAAGGAACCTTGAGCTCAGATTAAAAGCATTTGAAGCCAACAAAGCTCAGCAGCCACCTGGGCTAAAGCCACGATATCAGCTTCAGTGGATGAACGCGGAGACGGTGGGTTGTTTTTTAGCAGACCAGAGATCGATTGGGGCCCAAAAGAGACATCAATACCCCGTAGTAGACGAGTCAAACTACACAGCCAGCCCAATCTGAATCAGAAAAAGGCAAAAAAGATCAAGAAACCCGAAGCAACTGCAAGCCGTGGGAAAGAGACCTTCAAATATCGAAGAAGATGTTTAACTGCAGCAAAATCAGCTCGAAGGAGACTGCATGGCCTGGCAAGCATGATTAACAGCAAAAAGCAATGTCAGGTCGGGTGATGGTAAGATACTGCAGAGCGCCACAGAACTCCGATAGAGAGATAGCTGAGAAAACGGAAGCGAAGGAGAAGCAGTAGAAGAGGTTTTAACGAACATAGGAGCAGCACAAGGTTTACAGTTGGTTAAGCCAGCTTTATCAAGAATGTCAAGAGCATACTTAGACTGAGATTAGAAGTAGCCTGCAGAGAATGGACAACTGAAATGCCTAAAAATAGTAATATCTCTAACTCCTTCATGGAAAAAGGAAGTGGGCATGGAAGTAATAAGAGCAGCAGAATGAGAAGGATATGTTGCCCGTTAATAAATGTCATCAACATAGACAAGAAGGATGTATAATAGTATCAGAAGTATGTTGAATATAAGAGAGAAGAATCAGAAGAACTAATGACAAAGCCAGTGGAGAGAAGAAATTTAGAGAATGTAGAATGACAAGCCCTTGGGGCTTGCTTAAGTCCATACAAGGCTTTGTGTAAATGACAAACCAACTGAGGATCTTAGGATCCAACATACCCCTGAGGTTGGTCATGTACACTTCTTCATCTAAAATACCATGAAGGAATGCATTTGAAATATCCCATTTGTTTAATAGGCCACTGAAAATGGTAAAGCCAGACAAGAGCAAAACCCGAATGGGTAGGCTGCTTGGCAACTGGACTGGAATGTCTCATGATAATCAACAACTTCCTCTTGAAGATAACCTAGCAACCAACGACGCCTTATGCGAGCAACCGAACCATCAGAATTCTTTTAAGCCGATAGACATTTTACATCCAATAGCCTGCTTGCCAGAAGGAAGAGAGACTAAGGACCAAGTATGCTGCTGCTGAAGAGCTTGAAATTCAGCATGCCATGCAGCCAGCTAGACCAAGCAGGAGAAGGAAAGCAGCCTTAAAAAGTGGAACGGCTCGATTGAAGATCAGAGAAATGCAGCAAAGGACAGAGGGTAGTAAGAGAGGCAGCTTTAGAGCGAGTAGTTCATAGGATGAACATTGGCAGAAGGAGAAGAAGGATGAGGAAGAGAATAAGATGAGAAATCAACACATAAAGGGAGAGGAATGAGGAGAGACAGAAGAGGAAACCAGCGAGAGATAGGAGATGTAGTAGGAGTAAGCAATAGATGGAACAGAACTGGACGGAGCAGACACAGAGGAAGAGATAGACTTTATGAACACCAGATCTGTGGGGAACAGAAGCTGGCCAAAGGAAAGATGAGGAGAAGACCAGGTGGTGAAACGATGGGGAAGAAGGACAATGAGGAAAAAGGAAAATGTGTTCATGAAAGTGACATGACGGATATAGATATTTATTTTGTGGGAAGAAGGGTCGAGACACCGTTATCCCTTAGTTGCAGGAAACTGCCTAGAAACACAAGGAGCAGACCGGCGGGTTGAAGTTTATGAACAGAATAAGGACGCAACCAAGGATAACAAAGAAGCGAAACACGGAAGTAAAGAGAAAATCAGGACACTTTAGAAATAATTTTCAAAGGAGTGAGATCGTGTAACTTTGGAACTAGGCATGCGATTTATAAGAAAAAAGAAAGTAGCAACTGCGTCAAACCAATAGTGTAGTGGAATCAGAGGATGGATTGCAGAGAGCAACAGCAGTTTCCCATATGAGATGCTTCCGCTCTGGCAACACCTTTTGGGCTGGGTATAGGGAAGCTAATAATTGATGTCAAATACCAAATTTCTTTGAGAAAATTTTGAAATGCGAAGTGGCTAAGAAATTCAGAACCATTATCAAGTGCGCAAATTTTAAGAGAAACCTCAAATTGATTTTCACCAAAAGCACTTAACGCCTAAAATTTGGAAAAAACCTCACTTTTATAAGCAAAGGAAATATCCATGTAATTTGCTATATTCATCAACACACAAGACATAAATCTGTATGGAGAGCAGGGAGAAGAAGGAAACTGTAAAGTGGTCCCAAACTCAATCATCTCTGAATCAAAGCAAAATGGTTTCATTAACAGCAGTAGTAGAAAGGCTAAAAGGCAGCCTGTGCTCTTTGCAAACACAACAAGGTGAGCAAACATCAGAAGTTTTTTTACTCAGTACAGACAACTGAAACCTAATTACAAAAGAAAATCCTAAATTATTTGTTAAGTAGATAGATGCCAAGTCTGAGTGGCCATATGTCGAATGAAGAAGTAGTAGTTCTGAAGCAGGCTTGACGAGGACGAGATTTTGGAGAGAGCAGCTGCGAGATGATAAAGGCCTGGAGAGGAAACACCTTTGTACAGACAGGCCTTACTTGTCTTGTCCGAATAATGATGAATTCAACATCAAATGTTTAGTACAAATTATTATCATTAACCAATTGGATGACTGAAATCAAAATTGGCTGAAATTTGGGAATAAGGATATTATGAAGTGGAAAAAGAAGGAAGGAGCTAGGGAAGAAGACCATTACCCTTATGCGATGGGAAGAGAAACACCATCCCAACCATTACACTATCATTGACCCTTCGGTAGGGTTGATACATATTTCAAGTTCTGAAGATCATGGCGTGATATAGAACTGGAAGCAGCAGATCAAATACCAGTTCTTCAGGAGATTGTGATGTAGATTCTCTCTCCTTCTTAAAAAAGGGGGGGGTGGGGGGTCCCCCCGGGTTTGGTCCAAAAAAAAAAACTTTTTTTTTTTTTTTTTTTTTGAGTTTTCAGCCAGTGGGGGCGCGCCACGTCACTGGGGGCGCGACCCCCACTGGGGGTATGCCTCATCATCAACAGCAGATCCAGCCAAAGCCAATTGATCAGCGATATCCTTGATTTGTGCAAGATATTCCTCCATTGAGGAAGAAGTTTTGGTGATGTTATGCAGCTTATTCTTAAGCTGATGAATGTGTGATCTTGAGAGAGAGGTGAATCGCTTCTCAAGATTATACCAAACTTCAAAACTTGTTTTACAATGGCATACAGAAGTAAAGATTGAAGGAGAAAGAGTTGCAGTGATACAACTCAAGAGGTGAGCATCAACAGTGTGCCAATGTGCAAATTCAGGATTCAGAACACTCACACCTTCTTTGTCAGTGATCATTTCAGAAGGAGGAACAAGAGATCCATTCACATATCCAAGCAATCCAGTAGCACGAAGAATATTGAAGAGTTGATTTTTCCATACAATGAAATTGCTAACATCAAGCTTTACAGTGACAAATGCACTCAGGTTTGAAACCAAAAGTTTTAGATTTGCAGGAAGTTGAAATGAAGAATCCATGGAAGCCATGGAAGGACCTTTGAGCTCGCTAGAGCATTCGTAGCTCTGATACCATAAAGAAAATTTTGAATTTGAATCTTTTTTATTTCACACAAAATTCATATGAAACTATTACAATTTATAGAGAAGATGGTTACAACTGTTAACTCAACTACGGTTAACATAACTATGATCCTAACTAAGAAACTAACTTCTGTAACAGTAAGTGGTTAGTAGGTAGTTATGATGGATGAGAATTAATCTGGTGCTGCGTGTACTCTGTTCTGCTGTGATGGTGCAATAGCTAACTCATAGCTAACTCATCTTTGACTCATCTTTGTTTTCTTGGTCTTGCAGGTGCAGCAGAACTGTATTCTTATCAAATACGGAGGCGCCTGGGGAGAGAACGGAAAGAAGAAGGAAAAAGAGAAAGAAAAGAAAGAAGAAAAGGAAAGAAAGGAAAGAAAGAAGAAAGAAAAGAAAGGAAAGAGAGGAAAGAGAGGAAAAGAAGGGAGAAATAATGGAAGGCGAAAGGGTTTTTGATAGTAGAAAGGAAGAGTGAGGTATTAAAGTTAAGGTGAGTTATATTATACCTTGAGTTACTAAAATGTATTTTACGTATGTTTTGACTTACCAAAATCTGTTTTACACAAGTTATGTTTTTAATAAAAGTTATATTTTATAAAGGTTTCAGTTACGTGGTTTATCTTCTGAACTCTATTTGCTTAAAATGAAACCCATGGGTGTTCCATGCCTGGGGAGACTTAAATAACCATTGGCATCTGTTTGGTTACTTTGTGACCTTCTGTTTGTCATGGATCACTGACCTCTGTTTTGTGCGGACCAAAGTGCTGTGCGGAACTAAGTGCTACACTATTGTGGGAGCCACCTCTAGAATCCGTACGAGCCACCTCTTGAATCCGTGCCTCTGTTTTGTGCGGACCAAAGTGCTGTGCGGAACTAAGTGCTACACTATTGTGGGAGCCACCTCTAGAATCCGTACGAGCCACCTCTTGATTCCGTACCTCTGTTCTGACTGTCACTTCTGTGACCTCTGTTCTGTTCTGTTCTGTACCGTGGTTATGACTATTTACTTACATAATCTATGTATTTCAGTTCTGCTATTCAAATGATTTCTGCTACTCAAAGGATTTATTTATATAAATGTTTTGGCCTAATTAACTATCCATGGTTATTTCGTGTCCCTTATACTCTTGGTATAATATTTCTCATTCTGCCATGTGCTTATAGTTGTTTATCAGTTTTCAGGAAACATGCAATTCTAAAATAGATTCTGGAAAGTCTTAGATGCGAGGCTGCGGAATAGACATACATAGCACTTTTTATATGTAAATATCGACATTTTTGGTCAATACTTTTTGTAATAAAAATAGAAACTCAAACGATTATTTTGATACCCTTACTGAAATATTTCTTCCGCTTGCGTTTATTTATTTGTTTAAGAATTGGCCGTAGGTAACTTCAGTTACTAGCCATCACGATGCTTAACCCTTGGGTATGGGGAGCGGATCGTGACAAAAGTAACACGAGTCCCAAACTATAGGGACTGTTAGTGTAATTTACCCTTAATTTTTTCTAAAGTTTAGAAAAAAATACAAGTAATCTTATGATTTTGATATAATTATACTGAACTCTTTTTCAATAAAATTAAGGAATTGAAAATTAATATAAATAGCGTGAAAACACAATAATAACAAAAATAATATATATTTCAATATAAAAAAGATGATACTATCATTTTTTCATCCACATGAATAATGAATTATTGACAAAAATTGGAATAAGTTTTATGTGAATTAAAACTTTAAGATAGTTAATGTAATTATATTAAAATTGCAAAACTTACTGTATTTTTTTCAAATACCAAGGAAGGTAAGTGTAATTTACCCTTTAAATAAATAAATAAATAAATAAGTTTACTATTAAAAAATTGATGAAATGGTGTTTTTTAGTTTTGACTTTCTAATTATCAATTTTTAATTTGTAAAAAATTATACCACACAAAACCAACACTTGATTAATTAGACAATTGAAATTTTTAATACAATAATGTAAGAATGATCATATTTAAATACCATATTTAATCTATCATATGATGTCTCACCATTATATACAGATATGATAATAATAAGATCTAGTCAACTAATAAAATTATAAGAATTGAGATGATAAAATAAATATGATCGCTATAATATTAGTCTTTTTAATATGATGTGAAATTAAAGGTTATTGCAGTATTCTATAGACCATGTAGAAAAAGAAATTTTTTTGATTGTTTAAGTGTATAATATATAGAACCTGAGGGGCATGAATACTATTTTTGACAAACTAAATAATGCTCATAATTTAATTTAGGGTAAATTACACTTTGCCCCCCTAAAGTTTCACTCATTTCTCACTTTGGCTATTTAAGTTTGATTTTTTTCACTTTGGCCCTTTATGTTTACAATCCTTCCCACTTTGATCCTTTATGTTTGTAATCCTTCCCACTTTGGCCCTTTATGTTGCAATTCTTCTCACTTTACTTTTAGACTAAATTCCATCTAAAAAAGTAACAGAATTTATCACATTACTAACACATCAGCTACGTATGTGATGTAAAAAATTCACTAAATATGCAAAAAAATAAAAAACAAAAAAATTGAAATTTTTTTTAGTCTTTAGTGAACTTTTTTTTTGGTCAAATTTATTCATAAACATTATTACATTATAGATGTATCTAGATTAAATGCAGCTAAAAAAATAAAAACAAATTTAACTAAAAAAAGAAAAAAGTTCACTAAAGACGAAAAAAACAATAGTAAATTTTTCATTTCAAAATTGACAACATATGTGTTTGAGTCAGTATATTTTTATTTTTTTTCGTCTTTAGTAAACTTTTTCCTTTTTTAGTTAAATTTGTTATTATTTTTTTTCGTCTTTAGTAAACTTTTTCCTTTTTTAGTTAAATTTGTTATTATTTTTTTTAAGCTGCATGCATCTATATTGTAATAATATTTATGAATAAATTTGAAAAAAAAATCACTAAAGACTAAAAAAAATTCCATTTTTTTTGTTTTCTATTTTTTTATTTTTTTCATATAGAGTGAATTTTTTACATCACACATGGAGCTGATGTGTTAGTGATGTGGCAGATTCTGTTAGTTTTTTGGATGAAAGTTAGTGTAAGAATAAAGTGAGAATGATTGTATGAAGAGTCAGAGTGTGATAGATTGAAAACATGAAGGGCTAAAGTGAGAAAAATTAAACTTAAAGGGCCAAAGTAGGAAGGATTGCAAATATGAAGGGTCAAAGTGAGAAAAATTAAATTTAAAGGGTCAAAGTAGAAAATGGGTGAAACTTTAGAGGGGTAAAGTATAATTTACCCTTCAATTTATATTGAATTATGGTTTTTGAAGTTCACAGTAAAGTTAATTGGTGTTTTAAGAGTCTTTTTTGTTTGCTATATAAGAAAAAATAAATAAATTTTTGTAAATAATTTTTTTTAACCAATAATGGCATTCTATATATAAATTATATATAGGTTATCTATTTGTATAATATTACTAAAAAAACAAAATAAATGGATTGGAGTGTTTTGGGAAGTTGGTAAAAAGTTGACTTTTGGCTTTTTACCAAACATTTTAGCTTTTTAGAAAGTGATTTGGGAAGTTGGTAAAAAATTGACTTTTTGTTTTTTAGTTTAATATTTATTTATGATGTCAAATCAAATTAAAATGACCAAAATACCTTTACCCAACATAAGAAATTTATTTTTTTTATTTTTTTTTCATAAGCCCTAATTTGTAATTTTACACCTGCGTCTTTAACACTTGTCAAACCAATTTTCTAGCGTTTTTGGCACTTGCGATTTTTGAATATTTTATCTAAAAATGTGACTTTTTGCTATATTCCCAAAATGGCACTGAATTGTCAAAGATACCATGTGGTGGCTTAAATGACTTGATTGAACGTTCCAGAGAATTGGAGACAAAATCTGTTCATATGTAAAATCAATAAAGAACGATAGGGTAAGTTTAATTTTTATCATTTTAAAGTAAAATAAATTTGAAAAAAAATTCACTAAAGACTAAAAAAAAGATTCCATTTTTTTTCTATTTTTTATTTTTTTCATATTTAGTGAATTTTTTACATCAGATATGGAGCTGATGTGTTAGTGATGTGGCAGATTTTGTTAGTTTTTTGGATGGAAGTTAGTCTAGGAATAAAGTAAGAATGATTGCAAATATGAAGGGTCAAAGTGTGATAGATTACAAACATGACGGGCCAAAGTAAGAAGAATTGTAAACATGAATGGCCAAAGTGAAAAAAATTAAATTTAAAGAGCCAAAGTAAAAAATGGGTGAAACTTTAAGGGGGTAAAGCATAATTTACCTTTAATTTACATTGAATCTGAGGTTTTTGAAGGTCACAGTAAATTTAATTGGTGTTTTAAGAGAGTCTTTTTTGTTTGCCATATAAGAATAAATAAATAAATTTTTGTAAATAATTTTTTTTTACCAATAATGGCATTCTATATATAAATTATATATAGGTTATCTATTTGTATAATATTACTAGAAAAACAAAATAAATGGATTGAATTGTCAAAGAGACCTTGTGGTGGCTTAAATAACTTGATTGAACGTTCCAGCCAATTTAAAAGAATTGGAGACAAAATCTGTTCATATGTAAAATCAATAAAGAATGATGGGGTAAGTTTAATTTTTATCATTTTAAAGTAAAATATTTATTAAAGTGTCTTAAATTGTCAGAAGTTTTTGCTCGGTTTCAGTTTCTAACCCTTCATCCTTGCAAGCAATTCAGAAGACTCATCTTGTGATGGATCTGGTTGTCAGATTCAGAAAACTGCACATGGCAAATATCTAGAGACCAAACTCGGTCGGGCCAAGGCTTTGTTGGAGATGCTCAACTCTAACAATGCCAAACTCCTCGGCAACTTGCTAGTGCCTAGCAAGATAGAGCACTAAGGATTCTCTAGAGTGAAATTTCTCTAAAGTTTCCTAGAGTGCTATATTGTGTGGTTGAGATTTACTGGCAAGTCACATTAGAAAAATTGATGTGACTTATCAGTAAATCTCAACCACACAATGTAGCACTCTAGAAAACTTTAAGAAAAAATCACTCTAGAGGATCCTTGCTCAAGATAGAGATGTAGCGTGGACCAAAAGCTGGAGAAGTCGAGAAAGGAGAAATCTGATGCTGAGCAAGTCGCTAAAGACAAGGGGCTTCAAAGAAGCCGAGGAAAGCTATACCAAACAAGTTGACGACACCAAGGACATTTTTTTAAGTCCGATTGGAATGCGGCATGTGAGAAGCTCGGGCATGGGCTAGACACGGAGATATTCACCACTCCTTCCCTATTTCCTGTCGGACTGCATGACCTCTTATATCGATAAGATCTTCAAGGCATTGCAAGAGAAAGATGAGGAAACTGAGAGTGATGGAGCCACGTAGAAAGATCTCGGTGGAGATAAGGAGACGATGGCTGAAAAAGAGAACATTGTGACTGGAGATGACTTTGTTGATGATCTGTTTCCATTAGTTTGATTGTTTGTTTTTACATTTTTTTTATTTTTATTTTGAATCGTGTAATTAGACTAGCTGCCCCTACCTTTGTATTTGACTACTCAATTAATGAAAATTTCGCAAACTCTTGTCATTTTGTGAACTTGTTTAGCCGAATCTCCCCAGTGGTTTGAGAAAAATATAGCTCGGCTCTGATCAATCGAATTGATCTTTGAATTGCCAAGCAGAAATCAGCTCCGCGAGGAGCTTTCATCTACTCGTCTTGCTGAGCAAAACTAGCTTGGCAAGGAACTTAGAATTGAATAAAGCATCAACTCACCTTACAGAGCAAAACCAGTTCGACAAGGAACTTAGGCCACGTTTCTTTGGTGGATTAGGTTGGATGAGATGGTTAGTGAGAGGATTGTTAGTGAATAAATTGTTAATGTGGGAATTGTTAGTGAGGAGATTAAGTAAAAGTATGTTCGTTTTGATGATAGTGTGGGAGATAGTTAGTGATGAGATTATTAAATTATTTTTTATATAAAATAAATCAATAAATCATTTCTATATTAAAAAAAAATTAAAACAAATATTAAAGTAAACAAGTGCACTTGGTCAAAAAAATAAAAATAAAAAATAAATTTTTTATATAAAATAGATTCAATCCTTTTACTATTTTCTTAATCCCACTCAAAATTTACCCAAACTAATCCCCCTACTAAGGGGGATTAGTAAGCCGCTTGGAGTAGCAATCTCCCTCCACAAGAAAGCCACCAAACAAGGGTTAGTGGGACCTACTTCCTTACTACTCCAATTTCACTCCCTAATCTCCCAAACAAACATGACCTTAGAGTTGAACAAAGCATTAGCTCACCTCGTCGAGCAAAACCAGTTTGGCAAAGAACTTGCAGTTGAGCAAAACATCAACTCATCTTACCGAGCAAAATCAGCTCAGCAAAAGGCTTGAACAAAACTTGGTTTCATTTGTCGAGAAAAATTAGTTTGACGAGGGATATTGAGTCGAATAAAACATCAGCTTGCTCTGTCGAGCAGAGCTTAACAAATGTTTTCTGTTGACTTTCGTTTTCCATTATAACAAATAGCAGAAAATGAAAAAAATATTTTTTAGAAAATGTATTCCACCCAAACAAATGGAGCTTAAAATTTCAAATTCTAAGCATTTTTTTAGTATTTTTTCTTCCCAAGTATATAACATTTGAGAGGGTTAATTACAAATATACTCCCTAAGATTTGCTTAAATTATGAATTGCCCTATGTGGTTCTGAAAATGCACGTTGAAATTTTTAATTTTATAACAAATGTCCAATTTTATTAATAAATTATCAAGTTAATTTATAATTTTTAATAATGTCAGAGATTTATTTCATTTAATAATTCAAGTAATTTTATTATTGTATAAGAAAGTAATTAAGAATTTTATTTTATTTTTCAATTAATTATGTTAAATAAAAAATTCTAACAAAGAATATTTATAATTTTTAAAATCATAAAGGATAATCCATATTTTAAATAAATTTTAAAAGATCTATTTGTAATTTACCTCATTTCTAAATAATTTTTTGATCATATTCCCATATTTCAAACCATGTGCAGTCAAGATTCTGAATATTTTTAATTTTTTTTCAAGTAAGTAGCATTTTTGAATAATCATGCACATGTTTCAAACCATGTGCAGTGAGGTTGGGTCCTACAGTGATACCAAGTAACATGACATTTAAATTCTGAAATTTTTTGTTTTACAAAATATTTTTTGAAATATGTAACATTTTTGAATAAATTTTGATCCACTGAACCATGCCGTGAGGTTGGGTTCTAATACACCTATTAAACAAGCTACAAATGCTTTCTTGCACTATGGTATTTGATGCACATACTTAAAAAGTCATATATTTTTTAAATATTTAGTGATCTTTTTAAATATTATGTTAATTTTTTTTAATAGCTTTTTGGTCCATCTTATGTAGGTAAATTAAAAAAATAAACACACACACACACACAAAAAAAGGGCTAAATTTTGACCCTTTTTTTCTGGAATTTTTTTTAATCAATTTTTAATTTTAATCTTTTTACTTTTTCAATCCGTTTAATTGAGTATAACTCAAAAACCCAAATTTTTTTAAAATTTTTTAAATTGAATTCACTAAATATGAAAAAAAAATCCACCAAAACACAATTGGAGAGTAATGTATAAATAATTTATGCATTCAATTATACAAATAAATTTTAAACCTTCATTAATTGGGTTTCATATCTGAGTTTGGGTGCTGATAATGGCATGACCCATTACCTATGTAGTAATCTTATCAGTTTGAATTTCAAACGACCTTTTCCTGGGATGAAGGTTAATAACCCACAATCTCATCGGCGTAGGATATAGAGTTATGAGTGATTATATCTTTTGCATCTATACATATTACGTATAACGTGATATGAGGTTAATAACCCACAATTTCATCTCCTCAGGAGATATAGTTGTGTGTGGTTACATCTCTTACATCTATACATATTACGTATAATGTGATATGAATTTTTAATTGAATAATGTTCCTGAAAAAAGATTCTCTCTTTAACTATCTGTCATGGGAGATGAACCATGCCTTTATATTGTGAAGAGTGTGGTAGTTCTTTACTAGTTCTACTCTACTGTTAGAAATTATTCAAAAATATCAATGTAGGTACGTATAATTTATGAATTTAATTTAAGTATAAAAGATATATCTGAATCTATTTATTTTTATTATGTACTATATCTTATTTGTTTTTTTTGCCTAGATGCATCGTTATCAATCCTTCCCTGACAAGGACAATAAGATACTTCATATTCTAGGTCTTTGCAGAGTACGATAGAATTTATTTATTTATTTTTTATTTTTTTGCCTATCCCTCGTTATAAATTGTTCCTGGTACAAGGAGATTAACACGGTCGTACTCTAGGTCTTTGCATAATACTGTACGATAGAATTTCTTAGACATAGGGGTTGCTTAGGAAGATTGGTTAAAAGTCAAAAGTTAATCTTTAATTTATTTTGGATCACATTACTTCTCACATAAAATAATTAAAAAAATTAAAAAGTTAAAAAATTAACCTTTAATCATTTTTCTAAAACACTATAAATGCCCTGATTAACGATTATGGCATGAAATCAAGAAACACATATATGATGTTTTATATTAGGAATAAATATTAAAATTCAATAGTTTTTATCAATATATTTTCTATTTGTATAATTTATATTTTAAAAATTATTTTGTCAAGATTTATCAAACAAAACAAAAGATGAATATGAAATTTCTTAAAAAAAAAAAAAAAAAAAACAAAATTTTAACTAAATTTACTATCCACAAGTAGTGAAATTTCAATGAGTGAATTAAACTAAAAAAAAAAAAATCAGCGAAATTTCATTAATTCAAGTGGGAATTTCAACAGTAATTCATGTTAGTGAGTAAAATTGGTGAAACTGGGGGGGGGGAGGCAAATATGTATGAAATGTATTTATATTTGATTCATATTCCACTTATATTTTTCCACTTATATTTTTTCTTTCATTTTTTAGATCTTTATTCATAACTCGAACACAACATTACTTTTTGAAGGGGGGTGTGAGGGAAAAAAAGGTAAAATGTGGAGAAAATAGTATTTTATTATAGAGACATTCAAAATCTTAGATATGATTAAGAGTGGAGTGAGTGAGAATGGTTTGGTTTGATTTGGTTCCTTTTTGAAAGAATGATAAATTATAAATGCACCTTTTAATATTTGTTTAAACCGGGTACATTGAATTGTAGACGAAGTTTCAATGTTAATGACAATGTGAATTACACTATTATAGAAAGCCAAACATAAGATTTCACAAACTCAGTTTTTTTCTCAATTTTTTTGAATTTTTAAATTATTTAAATCAATATGATATTATGTGTTACATTGATATTGGCTCAACCATAAACTTAAATTTTTTTATTTCATTCATAAGTTGTAAATATTTGTTTAAATTCCTAGGTTATTGCTTTTTTAATTTTGAAAAGTTTTATTTCAATTTAAAAATCATTAAATTTCTTATCAAATTTTTGTTAGTTTCTTTTGGTATGTATTTGTAATTTTTTTTTATTATCTTAAATCTATTAATTATTGAACTTTTTGGTTCAACTTCCCTTATATTCTTCAAAAAAAAAAAAAAAAATTAAGGGTTCGTTTGGTTTGAATTTCCCAAAAATTTTTGGGAAAATTTCTCTACAAATGAGTTTTCAGAAAAACTCAAACCAAAAAATTTTCCCAAAAAATTTTTCCAAAACTTGTAAACCAAACAAGTTTTCCAAACAAATCTCTCTCTCATACACATCAAATCAATCACTTTTTCCAAAACTCTCTCTCAAAATAATTTTCCAAAACATCTTTCCAAAAAAACCAAACCAAACAACTTTTCGTACTTTTTATCCTATATATTAACGTAAGGTGACATTTTGTTTAAGAGGTTTCAGAAATTTTAATTTATTAACAAATTCAAATATTTTAATAAAATATAAAAAATAAAATGAAATGGCGATAGGAATTTTAAAAAAAATTAACAAATTACCCTCCCAATCCCAGATTTTTAATAAGAGGAGTGATGGAGACCCCCATCTAATCACCACCCCCACCACCCCACACATGTGTCAAGTGGTGATTGGAGAACAAGGGAAACAAAAAAAAGAAAAAAGAAAATCCAACCAATGAGAGAGAGAGGGGGTCAAATGGGGTGGAAAAAAAAGGGGGTCTTAGACATTTTTGTTTTAATAAATATTTAAATTTTTTGATATTTAGGCCAAGTTTGGGTACTTTCAAAAAAGCCAAAAAGTCAAAAAGTTACTCAAAAAGTTAAAAAGTTAACACTATTCACCAAAAGTCAACAATTACGGCTGCACAACTCCCAATTCAAATTTTTCTCTACAAATCAATTTTTACAATTTTTTATTACACATTTTTCAATAAAAAGTCAAAAAGTTAACACAAACATTCATATTTTCAAAGTCAATTTTTTAGTCCAAAAAGACAAAAAGTACACTTATTTAGTCTTTTCAAACTTGGCCTTAATTTCTAAATAAAATTTTTAATCTCCCGTACATAGTAGAGTTTTATGCTAATCACTTATATTAAAAAATGTACCTTTTTCTTATCTTATTCCCAAATAAGGAGACCGCAAATTTTTGCTATGAGTTTATGGTCAAGGGGGAGTCAATTAAAAAGCCAAGAAAAGTGACTCATCTAAATGAAAAAGACCAGACCAAACCAACCCTTCATTTTTCTAGAGGACACAAATTACAGCTCTTTTTTGTAACTTTTTTTACGCGGATATGAAGCAGGAAACATACTGGTTAGAAAAGGAGTTGGATTCAGTCATGATCCGGATTGAAAAGTACTGTTTGTCTGACTTCGTCGAATTCTTTGTCTGACTTCGTCGAATTCATCATGGATTCATTTTAATATAATTCAAATAATTCATTTTGCCGGATGCTTCGTGCATATCATTCATTAAAAATTAAGTCGATTTGATATTCATAACTGATTCAATTTATCATGTTTCTTATTAAAAAATCTATTTTTTTGAAGACAAATATAATAAATTAAATAAGTTATGATTATCGAATTAATCTAATTTTGTGTATAAATTATATACACAAAGAGTTTGACAAAATAAACGGTTCGAATAATCAAATAAGATTTGTAATGGATCCCACAGACCTACATGATACTTTTCAATTCGGATCATAGATTAGAAGAGTTCTATGTTCTAAAAAAAATAAATAACTAATGGATGGGAGATAGATTACAAAACTCCGCGTGCATACCATATAGGTAGAAAACGAAAACACAAAAAAACAACAAAAACAAAAAATTGATTTGGAAAAAGATGAAAGTAACTTGACAAAATTCCCCTCCCCCCACAAGGCTGGGTCTTATTTTAGAAAAAGTCTATAAATCAGGAAAGCAAAATCTAGAAAAGATCCAGAATGTTAAATTTATGGTGAAGAACTGAAATTGTATATGTAGAATCATCCCATCAATGGATATTCACCTTTAATTTTAAATTTTAGTATGTTTCTGATTATTTTTGTCTGACCCCATATTAAACTGTTGATTATCTTGTGATATGACGTTGGGTGAGACAGGAAGTGGTGACATCATCAATTTGCAAAACACTTTTTTTCAAAAGCATTTCCAAGAAAGTTCTACGTAGAATTTTGACATGGGCAGGCTTCCCTTCAGTTTGATCAGCGGATGGGAGGATATTGTTAAGTTTGTGGGTGTTTATTATGGGTCTCGTTTCAATAATTTAAATCGTGTAATATATAGAATTCGTTGAGAATTATATGCTTATAAAAAATTATTTTGATGGGATATCGATAGTTACGTAATCAAATCAATTTTGTATAAAAAAAAATGGATGGTGAAAAAATAAATGGTTGACAGAAATTTGATCCGATGAGATAGCTATCGTTATTTAATCAACGTGATTTTTTACGGATATACAATACTCGACGGGTTCTATACATTGACTGATCCGAATTATCGAAATAAAACCTGTAATAGACCTTCACAAACCCAACAATACCCAGCAATCCGAGCACGGATTGCAGGGAAGTACAACCATTTCGACATGTATCCAGAACTTTTCGTTTACTTATATCTTCCTCTGTCTCCATTTTTTGATATTATAAAACTATGGATAAATTACACTGTTACCCTTTATGTATGGCCATTTTTTTTTAACTTTAGTTTTTAAAATTTATTTTTTCTCACGTTGACCCTTTATATTTCAAGTTTTTCTTAATTTAGTTCCAAAATTAACATCATTTAATATTATAAAATTATGGATAAATTACACTTTGTCCCTTTATGTTTGTTCACTGTTTTACTTTGGTCCTTAAAATTTATTTTTTCTCACTTTGACCCTTTATATTTCAAGTTTTTCTTAATTTAGTTCCAAAATTAACATCATTTAATATTATAAAATTATGGATAAATTACACTTTGTCCCTTTATGTTTGTTCACTGTTTTACTTTGGTCCTTAAAATTTATTTTTTCTCACTTTGACCCTTTATATTTCAAGTTTTTCTTAATTTAGTTCCAAAATTAACATCATTTAATATTATAAAATTATGGATAAATTACACTTTGTCCCTTTATGTTTGTTCACTGTTTTACTTTGGTCCTTAAAATTTATTTTTTCTCACTTTGACATTTATGGTTAAATTTTTTCTCAGTTTACTTTCGAAGTTAATTTATGTTTAAAATTAAACAAAAAAGTTCACAATTACAATCATATAACATAAAAAATATATTATTATATTAGAGTTTAAGTTTGTGTCAGAAGTGTGGTTATATATAATAAAATATTTTTGTATTATGTGACAGTTATCGTGATTTTTTTGGGTCTAATTTTGAGTTGAAATTAGTTTTAGAAGTAAACCAAAAAAAAAATTAAAACATGAAGGGCCAAAGTAAGAAATAATAAACTTTAAGGGGCTAAGTAAGAAAGTAGCCAAACATAAAGAGGGCAAAATGTAATTTATCCTAAAATTATCTTACTATAACTTGTTTGGAAATTAATTTTTTAGTGACCTCAACTATTTACTTTTAATTTTTTTTTTGAGATAAAAAAAATCATTCCATTTGGTTTGAGATTTCAAAAACAGTTTTTAAGTTTTACTTCATTTTTTATTTATTTTTAGTTAAATTTTTTAATATTTTAGTCATTTTTTTTTAAATCTCATTTGATATAAACTTAATCTAAATGTACTTGAAAAATAAAATATTTATTAATTTTTTTAAAAAACACAAGGCCAAAGAAATAACAATGATTGTGGTCTTATTTTTTTTTTTTTTGAGATTTTCATAATTTTTTTTTGAATTTTCGAATCTCCATCATTGATGTATGTGTGAAACCTATTCATGTATGTATAGAGTTCACACTATCAATGGTGAAGATTCAAAAGAAATTATAGGGTTCTCTAAAATATAGGAGCCTCAAACATTTTTCGATTCAGATTTCAAATACAAGGAAACACTCTAATTAATACTTGACCTGTACAATACTAAAGTGCCTAACCCTACCTAATTATGCAAATTTTGTGGAGTATATAATTCTCGAACTGAATGGTGTTGTTTGGCCCATGGAGATTCATTACGAGTTCTATTTTGATAATTTGAACCGTCAATGTGTAGAACTCGTTAAGTATTATATGCTTGTAAAAAATCACGTTAATTGGATATTGATAACTATGTGATCAAATCAGTTTTGTATAAAAAAAAAAATGAACGGTGAACAAATTAACGGTTGACAAAAAACTGATCCGATGAGATAGCTATCGATATCTAATCAAAGTGATTTTTTTTAGGCACATAGTATTCGATGAGTTCTATACATTAAACGGTTCGGATTATCAAATCGAGACCTGTGGTGGCCCCCATAGGCCGAACAATACCGTCTAGTCCGATCTTGGATCGGAGGCAAGCTGCTCCCTATATAATTATATTGTATTTTTTTTTCGACATGTATCCAGAACTTTTCGTTTACTTATATCTTCCTCTGTCTCCATTTTTTGATATTATAAAACTATGGATAAATTACACTGTTACCCTTTATGTATGGCCATTTTTTTTTAACTTTAGTTTTTAAAATTTATTTTTTCTCACGTTGACCCTTTATATTTCAAGTTTTTCTTAATTTAGTTCCAAAATTAACATCATTTAATATTATAAAATTATGGATAAATTACACTTTGTCCCTTTATGTTTGTTCACTGTTTTACTTTGGTCCTTAAAATTTATTTTTTCTCACTTTGACATTTATGGTTAAAATTTTTCTCAGTTTACTTTCAAAGTTAATTTATGTTTAAAATTAGACAAAAAATTTCACAATTACTGTCATATAACATAAAAAATATATTATTATATTAGAGTTTAAGTTTGTGTCAGGGGTGTGGTTATATATAATAAAATATTTTTATATTATGTGATAGTTATCATGATTTTTTTGGGTCTAATTTTGAGTTGAAATTAGTTTTAGAAGTAAACCAAAAAAAAAATTAAAACATGAAGGGCCAAAGTAAGAAATAATAAACTTTAAGAGGCTAAGTAAGAAAGTAGCCAATCATAAAGAGGACAAAATGTAATTTATCCTAAAATTATCTTACTATAACTCGTTTAGAAATTAATTTTTTAGTGACCTCAACTATTTACTTTTAATTTTTTTTTTGAGATAAAAAAAATCATTCCATTTGGTTTGAGATTTCAAAAACAGTTTTTAAGTTTTACTTCATTTTTTATTTATTTTTAGTTAAATTTTTTAATATTTTAGTCATTTTTTTTTAAATCTCATTTGATATAAACTTAATCTAAATGTACTTGAAAAATAAAATATTTATTAATTTTTTTAAAAAAAAATTCAATAAAGATAAAAAAATATATAATAATTTATATATTTTTAAAAAATAAATTATGTACTTTTTAAGTATATCTAAATTAGGTGAATTTAAAAAATAAAAAAAATCACAAAAATAACAAATTACGAATTGAAAAATAAAAAACTATTTCCAACCAAACAATATGAATGTGTTTGGAGTAACTTTTTTGAATTATATAAAAAAAATATGAATGATTATAATTTAGCAAAACACTTTTAAGTTTTTCTCCAAGAAAGTCCATGTAGAATTTCAACATATACCCATGCTTACATATTTTCTTATGTCTCCACGTCTCCGTCATTTAAGCCTGATTAACTTATAATGCTTCGTTTGAAAATTAACTCTTTTTTAGCCAAAAAATCATGTTGCCAACTATGGTAATTATCATAAGTCAAAAAACTAATTAACCTTTTGTGTATGGTTTGTTTGTTTGTTTATTTTTCATTAAAATAATAATCACCTACCAGAGGTGACTTATGTCTACAAGAGATTCAACACAAAAAGGGATTTTTTGGGAGGTCCCATATGGGAGACTTTTAGACAACCTAGTCCCATATCATCAAAATCCTATTTTTGTGGGTAAATTATAAATAAATCTTTTAAGATTATTTAAAATATCAATTGTCTCTATAGTTACAAAAATTACATCATATCACTTAAATTGTTTTTAATCCCTTTAATTAATCAATTCTTAAATCAATTAATAATTATTAATGATATTTGTAATATATTTAATTAATAATTTTGATAATTTTATTGTTGTATAGAAGAATAATTATGAATTTTATTTTGCTGTCCAATGTACTAAATTATACTTTGCCCCATTATGTTTAACCATTTTTTTTTACTTTGGCACTTCAATTTATTTTTTTTATTTTTTCCCCTTTTTGACTCTTCATGTTTCAATTTTTTTTCAATTTTTAAAGCTAATTTCTATTTAAAATTAGACACAAAATGCTCCGGCAATTGTGACATGACATGAAAAATATATTATTATATTTAGATTTGGGTTTGTGTCAAATGTAAATTATATATAATAAAATATTTTTATGCTTTATGTTTGTTAATGTGACATTGTTTGTTTAATTTTATACATAAGACCATCTCCAATAGTTTTTCAATGGAGCTGTCAAAGCAATAATATAGCAGTTGTGTGTAAAAAGTGGTTACCCCAATGGTTAAATATGACCGCTGTCAAATTTGACAAATGCCAAATGAGCCAACTTAGTTAAAAACAATTGTTTCCTTCATTCCTTCCTTCCTTTTCTCTCTCTCTCCAAAACATAATTTCTTGCAAAACCTAATTTCTTTTGAACAAAATTTATCAAATTTTTTAAGCGAATTTTTTTTTAAAAACAAAATTCACCGAAGTCAACAACCAAGCTCACCAAAGTCAAAATTTTTCTTAAAGTTTTATTTATTTATTAGGACAAATTACATATACCTCCCTCGAAGTTTAGTTAAATTACAGATATCCCCTTGAAGTTTATATTTTCATAACAAATTGCCCCTGAGATTTATATTTTCATAACAATTTGCCCCCTAATTTGTTATGCAAATATAACCTTCAGAGGAGTATCTGTAATTTCTCAAACCTCAGGGGATATCTGTAATTTTACTAAACCTCGAGGGGTATGTGTAATTTGCCCTATTTATTATTATTTATTTATTTTTAGAATCAGTCAACAACAATCAAGCACTTTCAACAAATCTCAAGCAATCTGAAGCAAATCTCACACAATATGAAAGAAAACTTTAAGCAATAAATATCTTGATTTGTCATTTTTTTGTTTATATTTTAGACTATTTTAGCAATAATCATTTTCATCTTCTTTGTGCTTCATCTTCATCTTCTCCATCAAAAAACTAATTTGAAGGAGTGATTCCAAGGGTTTGGGGTTAGGGTTTCAAAATCGAAGATAGATATCAGGTTTAGGGTTTCAAACTCTCTCTTTGTGTAAGCACCCGATAAATAAATAAATAATAAAAATAATAATAATTTTACAAATCTCAAATATTTTGCAGGTGAATCTTAAAGTACAAATTAAATATTATTGGAGAGTATTTTAATTAAATTTAAACTTTAAATAATTATTTTATATACAAGTCTACAATTAAAAGGTAAGATTTTAATAATAATAATAATAATAATAATAATAATAATAATAATAATAAAAGGAAAAAAAAGGAAAAGAGAGTCAGATTATATAAAGTGTTTGGGTAATCCTAAACTCCATAATATTGAACTAGTAGCTGTGAAGTCTAGAGAGAAGAGGAGATAGGCGAGGCATTTCCTAAATAAGCCAAAATAGTAAATTAATTCCCAAACTAAGTCTAATTTTGAAAGAATTCCCAAAATAAGCTAACTCGTGGTTCACAATCACGATTTCAACATATATACGCCTGTCTTGCATGAAATTGGGGAAGTCTTAAAATCGTAGTTACAAAAAGAGCTTTTGATTAAGAAATCGCGGTTACAAAACGCGCTTTTAATTATTTTTTTTCTTCTGAACTCGCTGTTCCAAACCACGATTTTATCCAAAAAAATTTTTGTTCTGAATTCGCTATTATAAACCACGCTTTTATGAAAAAAAAAAATTTCTTCTGAACTCGCTGTTTCGAACCACGCGTTGTGGCCAAAATTTTTTCTTCTGAACTCGTGGTTATGAACCACGCTTTTAGCCTAAATTTTTTTTCTTTTGAAAGCGCGGTTCTGAACCACGCTTTTTTAGCAATTTTTTTTTTTTAGTTTCAATTTGACTGAACTCTGAAGAAGAATTTTTTTTTTTTTTGGTTTTTTTTTTTTTTTTTTTTTTTTTTTTTTTTTAAAATTTAAAAATATTTTAAAGATTTTTAAATTGTAATTTCACAATTGTTTTACTAAAACCGTTCTCATGTTAATTTTTTTTTCTTTTCTTTTGTCTTTATTTTGGGTTAGAATGTGTAATTCAACATTTTTTTTTTGGCTTGACTAAAGTAAATTTATTTTGTTTTTTCTTGTGTTTGTTTTGGGTTAGAAGGTAATAATGTAATTCATAATTTTTTTGAGATTTAGTAAAGCCGTTTTGATGTAAATTTTTTATTTTATTTTATTTTTTCTTTATTTTCGGTTAGAAAGTGTTATTCAACAATTTGTTTGGGCTTTTAATAAAGCCGTTTTCATTTAAATATATATATTTTTTCTTTTGTCTTTGTTTTGGGTTTGAAGGTGATAATGTAATTCATAAATTTCTTTTCGCTTCACTAAAACCGTTTTCATGTAAAGTTTTTTATTTTTTATTTTTTTCTCTTGTCTTTGTTTTGGGTTAGAATGTGTTATTCAGAAAAAATCGTGGTTGTGAACCACGATTCACTTAATGAAAAAAAAATTTGCCAAAAAACGTGGTTTAGAAAAACGATTTCAGAACAAATTTTTTTTTGGATAAAATCGTGGTTATAAACAGCGAGTTCAGAAGAAATTTTTTTTTTCATAAAAGCGTGGTTTATAACAGCGAATTCAGAACAAAATTTTTTTTGGATAAAATCGTGATTTGGAACAGCGAGTTCAGAAGAAAAAAAAAATAATTAAAAGCGCATTTTGTAACCGCGATTTCTTAATCAAAAGTGTTTTTTGTAACCACGATTTTAAGATTTTCTCAATTTCACGCGAGACAGGTGTATTTATGTTGAAATCGTGATTGTGAACCACGAGTTAGCTTATTTTGGGAATTCTTTCAAAATTAAGCTTAGTTTAGGAATTGATTTACTATTTTGGCTTATTTAGGGAAATGCCCCGAGATAGGCGCAACTTTTCGTGAAAATTGAAGAACTATAATTTTTTTTTTTTTTTTTTGAGAACCACACAAACAACATAAAGATATAGTTATTTTGTATATATATATATATATGTATATATATTCCTGTGAATTAATTGGAAGAAAAAGGTGGCTTGAATATCCATTAGACTAGTAGTTGGTGTGGAATAGTGTAATGATATGGTGGATTCATGGAAAATAAGTTTATAGCATGTGTTATATTCGATGAGTGGTTTTGCTTGTAATAGTGGGCCTTATGAGTGAAATGTGGGATAGGTAAGAGTGCTTGGCCACCTCTATTTGTGAATGTCATGTTTTTTAATGTAGTTTAAGGAATTAAATGGATACATAAAGTTGAGGAGGTAATTTATAATTGTAAGATTCTGCACATAGTTATAAACTTTAAAAATCAAGAAAATATAGTAAACGAATGAATTTTAATTTAAAATTTTTATAGTACTTAATTAAACATTGAATTTCATACCAGATTTATTTCATAATTTTTGAGAGTCGAAATCCATATAAATTGATACGTTCAAATCTGTCTAGAAAACTAGTACAAAACAGCAATTTCAAAAGTGTCATTCTCTTTGGTTATAAGTCTAAAAATTATCAAATCGGTGCTATTAGAATCATTTATGAGTTTAGTTTCTTGCATTTTTGGCCTTGCATTGATTGCTCGTGTATTAAGAGAAATTTCTTTAAAGTGCTGCGGAAAGCGACCTGTTTGAACATAATTAATTGTAAATAATTATTTTGATAAGCAAATTGAGTAAAACCAATTGGGTTTGAAGCTTAGGTTATAGTAGTTGATATTTGGAAGGTTTTGAATTTTTTCGAACAGCGTAGAATGGGTTTTTATTTTTCAAAGTTAGTGAATAGATTAGGGAAAACCTATTTAAAATTCTGTTTTATCTTAAAGTCACATTTAATTAAGTTTCCATTTGAACCCATATCTTGGGTAATTTGAGACCTTAAGGAACATGAACTTAAGTATTATTGAAGAGTAATGGTGAGTTGGCTTGAGCCGTGTTAGTGAGCTTTAGTTAGGGAATACTTAGTTTATTATTACTTACAGTATTTTTGGACTTAGTAGTGACAAATAATTTCATATTTTGTTTAGAGTACTAGTTGGACTTTCGCACTCTATTAAAGGATTATATTATTCAATATAATCCTTTAATAGAGTACAAAAGTCTAGGGGTGAGCATGGTCGTGAGCTTTAGTTAGGGAATACTTAGTTTATTATTACTTACAGTATTTTTGGACTTAGTAGTGACAAATAATTTCATATTTTGTTTAGAGTACTAGTTGGACTTTCGCACTCTATTAAAGGATTATATTATTCAATATAATCCTTTAATAGAGTACAAAAGTCCAACTATATATATTTATAAATGTTCTCTTATCTTGAATTGTTAGAAAATATGTATTTATATTTTTCTTAAAGTTTTTTATTTATTTATTTTTAGAATCAATCAACAACAATCAAGCAATTTCAACAAATCTCTAGCAATCTGAAGCAAATCTCACACAATATGAAAGAAAACTTTAAGTAATAAATACCTAGATTTGTCATTTTTTTGTTCATATTTCAGACGATTTTAGCAATAATCATTTTCATCTTCTCTGTGCTTTATCGTTATCTTCTCCATCAAAAAAACTAATTTGAAGGAGTGATTCCAAGGGTTTTGGGGTTGGGGTTTCAAAATTGAAGATAGATATCTGGTTTAGGGTTTCAAACTCTGTCTTTGTGTGAGCACCCTATAAATAAATAAATAATAAAAATAATAATAATTTTACAAATCTCAAATATTTTGCAAGTGAATCTTAAAGTACAAATTAAATATTATTGGAGGGTATTTTAATTAAATTTAAACTTTAAATAATTATTTTATATCCAAGTCTACAGTTAAAAGGTAAGATTTTAATAATAATAATAATAATAATAATAATAATAATAATAAAAGGAAAAAAAGGAAAAGAGAGTCAGATTATATAAAGTGTTTGGGTAACCCTAAACTCTCATAATATTGAACTAGTAGTTGTGAAGTTCAGAGAGGACAGGAGACAGGTGCAACTTCTAGTGAAAATTGAAGAACTATAGTTGTTCTTGTTGTTGTTTTTTTTTCTTTTTTTCTTTTTTTTTTTGAGAACCTTACAAACAACATAAAGATATAGATATTTTGAATATATATATATATATATATATTTTTGTGAATTAATTGGAAGAAAAAGGAATGAAAGGTTAACTGATTAGGTGGCTCGAATATCTATTAGACTAGTAGTTGGTGTGGAATAGTGTAATGATATGGTGGATTCATGGAAAATAAATATATGGCATGTGCTATATTTGATGAGTGTTTTTGCTTATAATAGTGGGCCTTGTGAATGAAACGTGGGATAGGTAGGAGTACTTGACCACCTCTATTTGTGAATGTCATGTTTTTTAATGTAGTTCAAGGAATTAAATGGGTACATAAAGTTGAGGGGGCAATTTATAATTGTAAAATTTTGAACATAGTTATAAACTTTAAAAATCAAGAAAATATAGTAAACAAATAAATTTAAGTTGAAATTTTTATAGTACTTAATTAAACATTGAATTTCATACCAGATTTATTTCACAATTTTTGAGAGTCGAAATCCATATAAATTGATACGTTCAAATCTGTCTAGAAAACTAGTACAAAATAGTAATTTCGAAAGTGTCATTCTCTTTGGGTATAAATCTAAAAATTATCAAATCAGCACTATTAGAATCAATTATAAGTTTAGTTTCTTACATTTTTGGCCTTGCATTGATTACTCGTGTATATTTAGAAAAGCCGTTAATTTCTTTAAAGTGCTGCAGAAAGCAACCTGTTTGAACTTAATTAATTGTAAATAATTATTTTGATAAGAAAATTGAGTAAAACCAATTGGGTTTGAAACTTAGGTTATAGTAGTTGATATCTGGAGGGTTTTCGAATTTTTCGAACAACGTAAAATGTGATTTTATTTTTCAAAGTTAGCGAATAGATTAGAGAAAACCTATTTAAAATTCTATTTTATCTTAAAGTCACATTTAATTAAGTTTCCATCTGAACCCATATCTTGGGTAATTTGAGACCTTAAGGAACATGAACTTAGGTATTATTGAAGAGTAACGGTGAATTGGCTTGAGCCGTGTTAGTGAGCTTTAGTTAGGGGACACTTAGTTTATTATTACTTATAGTATTTTTGGACTTAGTAGTGACATGTAATTTCATATTTTGTTCAA
This sequence comes from Camellia sinensis, assembly GCF_004153795.1. Lineage (NCBI taxonomy): Eukaryota > Viridiplantae > Streptophyta > Magnoliopsida > Ericales > Theaceae > Camellia > Camellia sinensis. Next base: position 3,542,201 of record NW_021024849.1, read on the forward strand.
GGCACTAGTTGAACTTTCATACTCTATTAATGGATTATATTGTTCCATTTTTAGGTGAGTAGTTGCATACTACATATACATACATATACAAGATTCGTGGAATCTTGTTCAAAGCATTAAATTCTGTTGACTGTATCAGGCATATGGGTCCTTAGCATCTTGAAACTGTGGCCCATACGGATTCTGATTAGTTGAACTTGAAGAAGAGTGTGAATCATTTGATCCTTCTTCTTCTTCTGGACTATCTTCATTAGATTCTGACTTGGCTTGGGCCATGAGTAGACGGGCTATTTGAAGAAGCTCATCCTTGGATGACTTGGACTTGACTTTGGGCTTAGCCTGAGATGATGAGGGTTTAGTCTTGACCTTGGATTTTGTTTGATTAGATTTGGGCTTTGCTGACTTGGGTTTGGAAGAACTAGAAGCTGGGCTTCCAAGATTGACTGAAGGAAGTTGGCTTCCTTGTGTTAATGAAGCAGTTGGGTTCTGCTGAGCTTTGACCATGACAGGTGTTAGAGCATGAATATTGACTGGGAATTCTGCTTGAACTTGTTCAATGATTCGTGGAATTTTGATAACTATTGGAATTCACCCATATGAATGAATAGTGAACAGTAAATTTGACTTTTTTCACTATTCAATGCTTTCGGTGGAGGCATGTGACTGAGAGATTCAATATAGATATAATATCAGCAGCTTTTCTCAAAAGGTGAGTATTGATTGAAGCTGATAATTATAGCTATATAAATTCTGTTGACTGTATCAGGCATATGGGTCCTGAGCATCTTGAAACTAGGGCCCATACGGATTCTGATTAGTTGAACTTGAAGAAGAGTGTGAACCATTTGATCCTTCCTTTTCTTCTGGACAATCTTCATCAGATTCTGACTTGGCTTGGGCCATGAGTAGACGGGCTATTTGAAGAAGCTCATCCTTGGATGACTTGGACTTGACTTTGGGCTTAGCCTGAGATGATGAGGGTTTAGTCTTGACCTTGGATTTTGTTTGATCAGATTTCGGTTTTGCTGACTTGGGTTTGGAAGAACTAGAAGTTTGGCTTCCAAGATTGACTAGAGGAAGTTGGCTTCCTTGTATGTGATGAAGCAGTTGGGTTCTGCTGAGCTTTGACCATGACAGGTGTTGGAGCATGAATATTGACTGGGAATTCTGCTTGAACTTGTTCAATGATTCGTGGAATTCTGAAATTATCCCACCATTTAATAGAGTGCTGGCGAATTATTATGTCATCAGAAACAGCATATTGCCATTTAAATATCCATAGGACTTTGTATTTGGATATAAAAACGAGCAATTTAGGCAATTTCTTTTGTTGTGGATTAAATGGGAAAACAGTAGAAAAATAGTTAACTTGTTCAATCAAAATGGAGGGGAAAATATCATTAATAGCCCCATACTGAGTCCACCATCGAAGGAACCAAGTAGGGAGCTCTGACCTAAATTTATGGTCAAATTGAAGGAACCAAGAGTGACTGTTTGACTCATTTTGATAGAGGAGAACTTTGAACCAAGCATCAATATAATCATAATAACTATATTGAAGTTTATGACCAGGTAAATCTCGGAGTTGAAAAGGAGGACCCCATTCATTCAAAGAAACTATATTATGAATATACAATGAATGGTACACAATTTTACTGGTGTAAGTTCGATCATAAATAGGTTTAATAACAATGGACTCATGATTGAACATAATGTCTTTGTAATAAGTAATTGACTTTTCTGGATGAAGAGGAACAAAATGCCATCCAGAAGGAAAATAAGATTTGACTAAGTCATGAACAGTATGAGTCTTTGGGTGACTAGGTTCTTTGAAAAAGAGATTAGTAGTATGAGATTTAACATAATCAGAGCGAGTTGATTTAATAGGATTAGGGGGGTAAGGAGTAACTGTCTGAGAAGAAGAGGCAAATGGATCAATAGCCAATGCAGAGGTATAACTAGGTTTAGGAATATTACCAAGAACTTGGTAACGATTGACTAATTCAGCTGGATGATATCTGGTAACTAACTCCAAAGAAGGAACTGGTTGACTAGAATAAACAATAGCCTTACTGGAAGGTCTCAAAGGTTTCTGACCAGACATCTGTAGAACAAAGAGCTGAATTTAGCATCCACTGAGGAGGTCTAAATAGTTTTGATGATAATCCAAACAATTGAAATAGTGAGCAAGTAAATGGCGACGACTTTGGATTTGGTGAAATTGAATATACTGAGCTCGTTGAGTAGTTTTTCTGGCTAGTTTGAGACAAGCAATTCTATAAGCAGTTTGATGAATAAGGTGTTTGTAATGGGAAATTTGTGATTTATGGTAGGAAATAAAAGGAGTTGCCATCTATCCCCCCTGTAAAAATTCTCGGATAAGGAAATCAAGAATATAATTTTGACAACCAGGTATATATTCAATATCAAAATAAAAAATACTTAATATAGATTGCCAACGGGCAAAAATTTGCTTACTAGCAAGATTTTGAATATCTTTTTCTAAAACATATATAACAGATTTGCAATCAATACGAAGTAAAATTTTTTGATTTAAAATATCATCTTGAAATTTACTAATACATAAAACAGTAGATAAAATTTCTTTTTTAATAGTACTATAATTTTTTTGTGCTTTATTCCAAACACCAGAATGAAAACGAACAATCTGTTCAGATGACCGAGGAGTAATTTTTTAGAGTAAAATACCATCATAACCAATATCAAAAGCATCAGTTTGAATAATTTTAAATGAATTTTCAGTAGGAATACCAAGACATGGGAGAGACTTGACATATTTCTTGACCTGTTTAACAATATCAGTATGAGTAGAAGACCAAGGAGGAGGATTATCCTTTAACCGATCAAAAAGTGGTTGACAGGTTTTCCTAAGGTCTTTGTAAAATTCAGCAATATAATTGAGTGATCCTAAGAATCGTTGTAACTGGATTTTATCTAAAATTTCATCAGGAAATTTAGAAGCAAATTCAATGGATCTACTAATAGGTAAAATGGTATTCTGGTGGATATCATATTCTAAAAATCTGACTTTGGTTTGAAAGAGTTTAATCTTAGGAGTAGAAATGATTAGACCATGAGTTTTAATGGTATAAAAGAAAGCAGTAAGATGTTTCCAATGTTCACTAAGGGATTTAGAAAAAATGAGAATATCATCTATATAAACAATGGAAAAATGACTAAAGGGATTGAAAATGTCATTCATTATGTTCTGAAATTCGCTAGGAGCATTTTTTAATCCAAAAGGCATGACATTCCATTCATAATGTCCAAAAGGTGTAGTGAAAGTAGTTTTATAACAATCCTGAGGGTGAATTTGGATTTGCCAGAAACCACTTTCTAAATCAAATTTACTAAAAATGACAGCTTGACTAAGTCTTTTAATTAAATCTTTTTTGTTAAGAATTGGACAACGAATCCATTCTAACACCTTATTTAATGGTTTGTAATTAATTATTTAATGGTTTGTAATTAATTACTAATCTTGCCAGAATCTGTTGATTTTGGGAGTAACCTATACATCTATGTCCTGTCTAGATCTTCTTTGTCGTGTTCTTTTGAGTATGTTGTCATCACTAAGTTGGAGTTTCTTTTGAATAAAAGTGTCGTAGATTCCGCCTACTTCTTTATGTCTTTAGTTCATTACATTGACCAAAATTTTGATTTTTTTTTCAAAACTTCGATGAAAACGAAGAGGAAGAATTTTTCCTGGTTTTGAAAAATTTGATTGACTGGGAGGAAGAGAGGAGTGCTAAGCCCTTAATGGATGAGATTGTTTCAGTTAATGTGGATATTGAGAAAAATCCTTTTTTGGTCTAGATTGGTTCCATGCTGTCTTTAGAAGAAAGGCGAGTGATTAGTCACTTTATTAAAAGATTTCAAACAATGTTTTTGCGTGGTCCTACGAAGACATGCCTAGAATTGATCATGAGGTTGTACAACATAGGATCCCTTTTGGCCTGAGGCCCGACCTCCTAGTGTTCAAAACTTGATTCAAAGTGTTCAATAATGAACCAGAGTATGAGGCTTGTATAGCCGGATTGGAAGTAGTCCTAGAACTAGAGACAATAAGGTTGGGTGTGATTGGACATTTAAACTTTCATTTCTCAAGCATATCACCATACTTTGACATTTTGATGTCGATGTTCGAGAATTTGACATTCACCCATCTAATTAGAGAGAATAACTGGTCCGCCGATGCTTTGGCAACCTTAGCTTTAATGGTGAATATACCGATTAGGGTCAGGATGCGTCTAATCCTCATGGAGCAAAGGTATGTGCCTGCATGCAAAACGATAGCCACAACAAAACATATTCAAGATGAAAATTCTTAGTATCATGATATTTGAAACTTTTTTCGGAAAGTGACCTATGCCCACAAGGGGCAAATGCTAAGAATAAGGTATCAACACAGGACTACCAGGGCATTCAAAAAAACAAAAACAAAAAAAAGAGTCAAATCCCAGAATTTGAGAGAAGAAGATTTAGTGCTAAAGGATAATCGAATTCCTTTCCACAACCCTAGAGGCAAACTCAAACCCAATTGAACGGGTCCTTACATCATCAAATCTATCTAGTTAGAAGGAACAGTTATTCTCATGGATTTGGATGGCTCCGAATTCTTACAATCAACATAGACAAGCTGAAAAAAATACTATCCTTGAGATGCTCACTAGGCTGAAAAACCCAAAAGGGCGACTTAGGCAAAAGTTAGAGCATGAAAAAAAATGTGAAAATGAAGGAAAAAAACGAAAATATGAATGAAGAAAAATGAAAACATGAAGAAAAAAAATGAAAAAAAGAAAAAAAAAAGAGCTCGCAAAGTAGAAAACCCGGAAGGGTGACTTTGGCAAACGTTAGAGTAGAAAATAAGAGAGTTAATACCCGAGTGAGCCTTACTCCGTAAACTACGTAAGGCATGATTCCTATCTTTGGGATACGTAGGCAACTTCATCTTAAAGTTCAGCCCCAACCATTTTCAACTTGTTTGTCTCATTTATGTTTGATTGGTTTCAACTCAGTTATTGTAACAACCCGACTCTCTTATATGCTTTAATTCCCTCATTATATGTGTGATTATGTGTGCTTATGTGCTTGATATGAAATTCCATGTTTAAATGTGTGAATTACGTGTTTATAAACTTGTATCTGTCGGTCATGAGAAAATCTGTTGAAATTACAACATTTGGACTGGAAATTGAAAGCCTTAGAGGCCCGATAAACCAAAATCGACTTCATAGTTATGATTAGCATGATTTTTAGGACATAATACAAAGTTTTGTAAAAATTTGATTTTTAATGAATTAATTTGATTTAATTAGTCTAAACCCCTTAGTTAGGTTTGGCTTAGGCTCAAATAAGTTAGCTTTTGGTTTAGTATAGATAGAGATGAGCCTTATATGAAACTTGACTCAACAAAAACACAAAAAAATAAAAATAAAATAAAAATGTCATGGAAAGTTTCTAGAGGAAGAAAGAAGAAAAAAAAGAGAGAGGAAGACGACTTCAACCTAGGAGGTTGGAACTTGGAAATTGAAGGGGGAAATTAAGACTATAGCTCAAGGTAAATGTAAATCAACTAGAATACTCTAAATCTTGCTTCAATTAGTTCAAATCAAGACTAAAATGAAGCTTTGACACCCATGGAAGTTAGGGTTTATGAATTATGATCTTGTTTGACCGAATATCATGAAATGAGCATAGGTTTCTTACATTTGTTTGATTTAAGAGTTGATTCCTTTAGTTTGAGTTTATTTTGAGTTGGATTGTGAGGAATTGTATCTAATCTTGAGCCCTTGCATATTTTGAACTCATGTAAGCATGTGTGTATATATATATATATATAACATGAGAAAATGAAGGAATTGTGGAAGTTAGAAATTTATATATCAAATTAAAGTAAGTTATGATCTAATTGAGCTTGAATTTCATGTTTATTATGTTCATATGTCATGTTTTTGAAGTGAAATTGCTTGAATTGAGCCTTAGAAATGTCTTTGGAAAGCTTGAATTTGTTGGATTTTCGGAATACAAAAACAAAGTCCATAACCGCACATGCGGGGCTCACAGCCGCATGTGCAGAAAATAGGGGAGGCAAGTTGGTCATTCTGAAATAAAAGCACGTGCGAGCTGCACTTGCGGTGAGGGTCTTCCGCATGTGCAAGAAACAGAGAGAAAAACTATATCATTTTATTCGTCTTTTTGACCCTCTGAATATGTTAATGTGTATATTTAAGTCCTATGAAATGCTGAAAGATAAATTGAAATTGAACGAAACGAAAAGAATGATTAAAAAGATGAAGCTAGAAAAGAATGAAGTGCTTATCCATTTGTGTGTGTGCCATGTGTAGGTCACTCACCGGAAAGGGACCATTGTGCGACCAAATCACTGTGAGTAATAATATTGTAAAGATATATTATTATTTAATTCTCTATTTTAGTTTGATATGAACGATGTGGCTAATTACTATTTGGGAACGATTGAAAGATATATGTGTATATATATAAATGACATTGGATTATGATATAAATGCGCTACGAATGTTATAGAATGTCTTATTATGAATGGTAAAGGATGTTTGATGAATGTTAATGAACGAATAAAATGTGGACCTAAGGTCGTTCTATTTCTATCATAATTGATGGGCCCGAGGCTGTTAGGTCTGATGTGGATTGTTTATGACTAATGGCCCTAAGGCCGAGGGAGATGGAGACATGTCGATGTTCCATCTACCCTATAATGTTCAGAACAACTATTGACATGTTGGGCCTAAGGTCGTTCCGCATATTGTTGGGCCCACGACTGTTCTGTTCTATGTGAGAGATGGAGACATGTCGATGTTCCATCTACTCTATGATAAGATATGTTTGGACCTGAGGTCGTTCTGAATAACTGATATCATATGACTGGGCCCGAGGCTGTTCTGTCATATGTGAGCTCGAGGCCGTTCTGTTAACATGTGATTGGGCCCGAGGCTGTCCTGTTACATGTGGGCCTGAGGCCATTCTGCATAAATGGGCCTGAGGCTGCTCTTAAAATACGAATAACGTTATGTTTAACGTGACTATGGTGGATGCTCTGAATATTGCACTTTGGACAAATATTGGGTTTACATCTCATGCCTTCATTTAATTCAAGCCTATTCATTGGATTCTCTTTACTTTATTATTATTCACTAAGCTTCGCTTACTTTGTATTTATATATATTTATGTAGGTGTTCAACCCAGAGGTCAGCCCTAGGTCAGCTTCAGTAGTCTTTTCGGTGAACCTGCTTTGATAAACTGCCAAAAAAGAGTCTTTTGTCTTTTGGGATTTTCTGAATGGCAAATTTTGTTAAGTCTTTGGTGACTTTTGTTTGAACACCTTGTTAGCATGTAGTTTTTGGATTGCTAACTCCTTGTATATACCTGCGTGACTCGTACTTGTATGTATGAATTGTATATGTGAACTTTCGGTATATGACACGAAGTTTAAAATCTTGGCATATAAGCACTACTCAATGGACATTATGTTATTTTAATTGCTTTCGCTCAGGCCCTGTTATTATAAATTCTTTGTAAATTATTTGAGGCCGTAAGTAATCAAGATGTTACTGGCCGATCATGATCCAAACTTTTAGGGGCAGGTTTGGGTCATGACAGTTATCCTATCTATGTTCAATTGGGTTATCTCCATTCGGTTCGATTATCCTATCTCTTCTTCATGATAGATTCAGTTGCAAGACAGATCAAGTAGAAATACAATGTACCACGCTCGAGTTATCTAATTTGAAGTTGTACATCTCAAGGATTGATTCCATGTTGGTTGGGTAGTTTGAGAAGAGAGATTTGTTTTCCAGCTTTCTGCTTTGTCTCTCTCGTAGGCCTTAGTTTGAGAAGACGAAGGAGAAGAAGAGGGCAAGAGGGAATGCCAAGGCAATCGTTGATAAATCAAGGTAGGTTTGGCTATGTCGGTCAGGCGTCACGATTGTTAGAATCGTGCGCCAGACGTGACACTTGAAGAAGACGATGGAGGAAGAAGGGGGACAAGAACAGAGGAAGGGAAGAGAGTGTGTTTGTATATGTATGTATACATATACGCATATAGTGTATTTGTCTATCTATATATGTATGTGTATGTATCCGTATATGTATATATTATATATATATGTATATGTATGTGCTACGTATTTTGCATATCATTTGTATGTATATGTATATATGGTTTTTATATAAATACAAAAAAATGAAAAAAAATGAAAAACAAATTTTGAAAAATACAAAAATACAAAAAATCAATAAAAAAAAAGAAAATTTTGAAAACAGAAAAAAAAAAATCAATTTTGTGTATTCATTTGTTGTGTATCCATCATATCACATTGCATATTGTATGTCTCACATTGCATCCTTAATGTTTTTGCATTCACCATCACACTTGCACAACTATTACATCTATTATGCATGATTACAACTATTACATTGTTACATCACTTGGTTACAATCCATTTACATCAACATTTGATTACAACCTTTTTCATTAGTTAATACTGGTCCCTTTTTTGGGTTGATGGTTACAACCACTCGGTTAATATTGGCCCCTTTTCGAGATGATGATACTATCATTTTCTCGAGTTGTCGGTTAAAACCACCATCAGTTAATACTATCCCTTTCTTGGGTTGTTGGTTAAAACTATCCATCAGTTAATACCTCCCCTTTCTTGGGTTGTTAGTTAAAACTATCCATTGGTTAATGCTGGCCCCTCTTCGGGATAATGATACTATACCTCTCTCGGGTTGTCGGTTAAAACCACCATCGATTAATATCTCCCATTTCTTGCGTTGTTGATTAAAACTATCCATCGGTTAATACTGGCCCCTCTTCGGCATGATGATACTATCCCTTTCTTGGGTTGTCAGTTAAAACCTCCATCGGTTAACACCTTCCTTTCTCAGGTTGTCGGTTAAAACCACTATCGGTTAATACCTCCCATTTTTGGATTGATGGTTAACACTACATTTCCTTATCTTATGTGAGTGTTTTTGGATTGTACTCATTCTTATGCGTCATATCATTTGCACGAGGCATGCCTTACCATTAGCATCCTTATATATCACATATTGCATTGCATTGAGTAAATCATGAATTTTCAAAAAAATCGGCTTCGCAAAGCGTGTAAGGCCAGCTTTCAATTGTATTTCAAGCATGTCATTTGCATTTTGCCTCTAAACTACGCTGGTCTTGTAAAGTAATACGTAGGCGACCCTCGAGTTCAACCAACTGCATCTGCATTCTGTTTGTTTGCTCAAGTTTTACGGCTTTGTCAAAAGGGTCGTCTTCGGATTTTGACATTCACTCATGTCATTAAATGACGTATTGAGCTTTGTCAAAGAGGGGCAATTGTAGACACCCCATTTTGACCGGCCCTAAGACTTTGGTGCTTTCTTCCAAACACCCGATGATAAAAATTGGAATGTGCTATTTTACAAATTTCTTAGCAGAAAAGATAGAATTTAAGTTTTAATCCCAACCTTCACCCATTTTGGCCAAATTGTTTTAAATCGGTTTTAGCCTAAATTTTACATATTTGGCTCACAAAAATATATTTTATTAGTCCATTTATTTTTGTTTTATGATTTTACATGTTTCTGTGTGTTTTTTTAAATAATATTTTGAGTATCTGTACATATATTAATGTAATTAATGTATTTTAAATATTTTAGATATTATTATATTATAAAGTTACTATTCACCCTTTGAAATTCCCTAGCCTCCCCACAATTTGTTATTTTGTTTATTTTGTTTTAAACCCGCTATGGCCAAATTATATTATATATTTGGCCTATTAAAATATATTTTATTAGTTCATTTATTTTGTTATTTTATAATATTACATGTTTTTTTTTATATTTGTATATATCTTTTTAGGTATTTGTACATATATTTATACAAATAATATCTTTCATATATTATTATATTATAAAGTGACTATTCACCTTTTGAATTCCTCAGCTTTCCATCGAAATTATTTTTGTTTGTTTTTGAAAATTAACCCCTATAAATAGAGGCAGGGAGAGAGAGAGAAAGGGAGGGGAGAAAAATTGGTTTGCAAAGAAAACTAAAAAAATTTGAGGGAGAAAATCAGAAAAGAGAGAGAACGGAGAAGAGAAAAAAAATCAGAAAAGAAAAGATGAATTTTTTTTTTTTTTTTTTTTTCACAATCAACCTGTTTCAAACTTGCCCAACACAACCCAAGACTCAAATACAAGAGTAAATGATGGAAACGAGAATAAGACAACAACACACATCTACGGAATCGAGTCCGAAATACAATAAACAATGAAAGGAAAACCGGGATCGCTATAAATACATCATTCAAAAACCAACCATTAAAGATAAAATTTCAAACTTTGAACTGAGAATTGAGAATACATCCCACAACCTTGAGGGTGATTGGAAGAAAGTTTAGAAATCAAAAAATTCAATATTTCCCCAAAAGGTGAATTTTTGAAAACTTTCATTTAATTTAAATTATAATATAACTTGTTTAAATACTTCTTTTATTGTTTTTCATAACTGTTTATTTATTTATTTTAAAGGGAATGTTACACCACCCACATATCTGTTGTAATTTACTGTTTTTTTATTTATTTATTAATATAACTATTTTACCGCTTTAAAATGAAGGTTACGCCACCTACATATCTGTTGTAATTTATTATTGTGTATAAACTATTGTAATTTATTGCTTTAAATAAACTGTTATAATTTATCGCTTTGAATGGTCGGTGTTTCACCACTTATATAAACTGTTGTAATTTATTACTTTAAATAGTTGGTCAAAACCACCTAATTGGGTAGAAATGTGACCCCACTGGATGACTAGTGACCGGTGGTGAATAGTAACCCTAACGATGAATAGTACCTTCAGTGATGAATAGTAACCGCCGATGAAAAATGCCTGGTAAGATGAATAATGACCAAGGAGGATGAATAGTACTCCGTTGGATGAATAGTGCTCCCACAAAATAAGTTTTCTCGAGCGAAACAGAGCAATCTTCTAGCCGCAAGCAAAATCATTTCTGACAGTCGATCTCTGAGGCTTCTTTCTATTTTCTTTTAATTTGAGAGATTTGTGAGGTTTTATTTATGTTGTAATAATCTTTTCTCTCTCTCTCTCTCTCTCTCTCTCTCTGTTTCTCTCGTCTTTTATTTGGCTTTGTAATTATTCAGTGATATAATAATTCCCCGCCCCCGCTTTTTTCTATTTCATTCATTTTATTGCTTGCCATATCTGTAAATAGCATCATATATATATTTTTTTTATCATACTTGTGCTTTGCATCCATATTTCATGCATCAACTCATTTGCATCTATGGATTTAATCAATTTTTTGTGTGATTATGTGAGCTACCTTATGTCTTGAAATGACTCACATGTCATGTTTTAGTAGTCGAATCTCTAGTTGCATTTTGTGTATGTATTGCATTAGGATTTTGTATATAAAATCATGCATATTTTTTTAACTTTGTTTTGTAACTGTTTTCAGGATATTGGTAAATGTGTAAATTTTTATGCTTTGATGTTTCGCTTGTGTGTGTTTTTCTTACTATGTTTAGCATCTTTCCATGAGGCTATTTGCTTATTTGATATATCTCTGTGAATGCCGGTGGATGGAGGTTGTGTTGTTCAAATTGGACTAATATTGACTTTCATGTTTGTGAACTCAATTTGTTTGAGCTGTACATAATTCAAAACTCTTTAAAAAATACATGAATTCAAATCGTTCCAAAAGAAATGACACAGTCTATACTTGTTTGTTTCACATAGTAATTTTAGCATTTATTAAAAAATCAGAGTATGAACATATAAAGTTAATAAAATCCATATCATGGTTTAGTAGAGGCCGATCTTTGATCGAGTGAGTAGGGGTGCTCAATTAGTGACCTTCTCCTCTCATACCTAAGGTTATGAGCCAAGTATCCTTAACAGTGGCCTTGGCACAAGTCACGAGTTTCCTAATTTTTTCAAAATATTAGGTGGTGACTCTGAGATTTGATGACACAGTCCATTTCTAGCAAAGGTTTTGTAATAAAATGGATTTTCTATAATGTTGGCAAATCTAGACTATTATCTATGTTTTACATTGCACTTGTGAGACTAGATCAGAGAAATTAAGGGTCCGAACTGTTTAATGCGCTCAGGTACCTCCCAGGCGATGTTACGTCCCCCAACTTGGAATCTGTATACTCCAATAGTCAAATGCAATGAACACAAGAACATAAGTATATGTATTACTAAAAGCACAATCAAACCAAGTCAATGAAAAATTATTGATATCAAACTAGTTAATCTCCAGTGTTCATACTTAGATAAAGACAAACATGCAGACAGTGCAACCGCAATACCTAAATCTCAAGAACATCAAGACATGAATTTCATTTAGACTATGCTTCGACTTCAAATCTCAAAAGGTAGATCACTCAACAATAGAAGCTCTTAGAGATTGGCACATATTTATGCTCACTCATGTAGGGTGGATCAATGTGTAGCAAAAGCAAATAATCCCACAAGCAAGTATCAACAAACGCTACTCATGACAAAATAGATAGTCTCATGGAATGAATGCAAAATACTAAGAAAAATCAACTAAGCACTAACACATTGTCACTTTTTCTCAGCTCTTCAACCATCAAACAGTATCACTTTGGGGTTGACTAGGGATTTCATTTAGTTATAATATCGGTAAGGGTCATGAAAGATAATAATAGGGTTTGACAAGTGACAATTTGAACATTCATAGAGGTAGGAGGTTTAAAATCGTCCTAACCCCCTTCTTTCCTTTTGCTTGAATCACTTTATCACTTCCCTATCTCCACTTCTAACTCTTTAACATCCACTGATAACATTCGAGTACACTTTTATTTGAGCACATTAAACAGAAAATAAATTTTTTTTCTTTTTTCCTTTTTCTTTTTGTTTTTGGAATACAAAAACAAATAACAAAACAGCTCATGCTCTCTCAATTACTTTCCTTCCCAAGTCCAACACCTTATTTCCCTTGATTATTGTCATTATTTCTCAAAATGTATAGCTTAACAAGAAATGGGTTTGGAATGAAGGCTCAACTTGGTTCCAAAAGGTAGCAAGTGATTGAAGTGAACACAAAAAAAAACATAGTGGCTCAAAGTTAGCAAAAACGGCTTAGTTTCATCCCCCAGAAGTACAAACCATTCTCTAATCAATAAAGTGAACAAAACTGACCAAGTGCTAGCGAAAGTGATTATTCTTAGCATTCAACCAATATGAAGAAACAATGGGACCAACAACAACTTAGTGTGCTTATGAATGAAATTCATGGAGTAAATATATGCAAGATAACCCTCCAAATGGAAAAGAATGTCTCAACATTGCACATGTGCAAGTCAACATCAATCCAAGTCTAAAATGAGCACAAGAGGACACTAGTTAAATCAATATTTCATAAGAATTCAACAAAGTGTTCATATGATAACAACAATGGACAATCTTGGCTCGTTCTATTCATTGCACAACTTATGGAGTATAACACATGCCCAACAAAAATTCAAATCCTCTCCCCCTAACACCAAGTCCACATTGTCCACAATGACGTAAAATAACATAAGCATGGCAAGAATGAAGGTGAGATATCACCTCAAAGAATCGACAAGTAAACATAAGCAGTAACGCCCCCAAATAAATGACATACAGATAAATCTGATAAAACCATTCAATTACACTAATCTCAAATCAAGTGGTTAAATTTCTATATTTGTATTTCCATTCATGCAAGAGATTTACAAAAAGAGTTCACATGCAATATAGATTCAGACTTTTAAAAGAGTGAATCCGTAGCATGTGCAACAATGAAAACAAAAGAGAATAAAGAAACAAAAGAAATGCCTTAAGGGCTACAAGTTCCAAGACATATGCTCGCCTACACAAAAACGGTTACACATGTATACAATTAAAGCTCTTAGCTTGTCAAAATATATAACAAAATATAAAAGAGCCTCGTGCTCTCAAAACTTATTTCCATGTCTTCAGCTTGGCGGAATCACCACATCATTTCCTACACAAATCCACTAGGGGTGAGCACAAAGCCCAATAGAGATATCTTCACAAAGTATATATATATTTAAGCAGTATTATTTACTTGAATGCAATGCCATGCCATGCTTCAAAAATCACAAGTTTTATTCATTGAAAATCATATGCAATGATCTTTTAAGACAATTTATTATATCAATAAAATCCCAAAATTTAAATACGGGGTAGTAAATATGACTCATGTAATTCCTAGGTTGGTGTACTACAAGTAGGCATAACAAGCACTACCAATGTCTCACTTTACCGGTTTCTAACCGAAAGGCACATGGTACCTCCTCAGCTCATATTTTCGGTCTTTCACCCTAGACACTCAGACCAACTTAAACATTACCATCTACACCCCCTATCCAGACTTACCATACGTATTTATCCCAAAACATTTCAAAGCTTCCAATTGTTTTCTCAAAACAATAAATCAATTGCCAAGGCATTGCTAGAATAAACAATATTCAAAACTTCTACAAAATGAATGAAATGAATTGTAATTATAAGATTTCATCGTAACATTCTACAACTCTTAACAGTTGCCCAAATCAAAACAAAATCCATATCCATGTGATATATGATGCCATCTTATATTCACAATCAAAACTCATTTTCATTTCATAGTCAAGTATTTATATATTCATGCTATCCAAAATTTTCAAATAACAACATTCATGTATCTCACGGATATCTTAGACAACACAACCACATGTGATAATCTCATCATTTTCTTATAGAAATATCCACAATTTCATTATTACTTTACAAAAAATCCATTTCCCCCCAATTCTTCCCAAAAAGTTAGGGTTTAATCAAAACAGGGCTTTTCTCCATTTTCAAGATATTAACCTTCCATATACTTCCAAAAGGTTGATAAACTTATAAAACAATTTAATTTGAACTAAGATGCATAAAAATCTTCTTTGAAACACTCTCCAAAACCCATCACTCCAAACCTCAAACCCTCCATTAAAAATCATAACAAAGTAAACTAGACATGCCAAAAACATACATATAACTCAAAGAAACTCTCTACCTCAAGATTTGGAGAAGAAGAGAGAAGAAACTTCCAAAACTGACGGTGTTGAAATATGATCTCCACTGCACAAAATGCTGCCCTCGATGAGCTCTCTAATATTAATAAAGACACTAGGGTCAAAATCTTAATGAATGTGGAGGGATCAATGAAATAAATGAGGTTGAGGGTTTCTAGAGAGAGATGAGAGAAAGTAAGATGTAGAGAGAGAGAGGGTGAAGTGAAAAGTGAAAGAGAAGTGTGTAAGGCTCAACTTTTAAGTGACTGGGTATATTTTTCGGAGCAGACTGCAGATAGACCACTTGAGCGAACAATCATGTGCTCGAGAGGTGAATTCAAATTTTGGAATGCTCGAGCAAACAATCTTGCATTCGAGCAAAGAATTACGAACTCCCAGAATATCACTCCTCCTTGCAAAAGACCGCTCGAGCGATGAAACCTTTGCTCAAGTGAAGAATACATATTCCTAGTAGTTCAGATTGCAAAACAAGATACTGGGAGGATGATGTTACGCTCAAGCGACGAAAGTACCACTCAAGCGGTCCCAACTCAGAATGGAGACATTAGCTACCTTAATGCACTCCCATTAATCTCAGACTCATTCTAACACCCACAAATGCAAAACAACACCCCAGAACACACTAGGACGTACTCGAGTAACTCCAAAAGAAGAACAGACAACAACATGAGACTCATAAGATTCCAAAGTAGCAAGGAGGATCAAAAGAAGTGGAAATTCTAGATTGAAATACTTAATTTGTTTTAAAAAGAACTTGGGACATCATATAAGCAAATAAAGGCAGCGAAGACGCACCCTAACATAGAAACCAAGGTGAACCTACACAAGTTAGTGGCATAAGGAAGCCCACAAAAAAGATACAAAAAGCAATGCATAAGGGCTACCAAGATAAGGCAATGAACACAAAGAGAAATAAATAAAGGAAAAAAATAATAATAATAAAAAAATTTAAACTCCTTGGAATAAGAAGGAAAAAAAATTTGGATAAAAAAAATGTAAAATTTAAAATGTTTTTGTTATGTTTTGTTTTGTTTTGTTTTGTTTTGAATGAAAAATAAAAGAATTAAAAAAAAAACTAAAAGAGAAGAAAGAGAAAAAAAAATTTACTAATAAAAGAAACAAGTAAAAGTAAATAAATTAAAAAAATATATATATTTTTGAAATAAAATAAAATGGTGTGCTCGAGCACAAGTGACTTGTGCTTGAGCAAAAGAGGTGCAGTAACCTTTTGGGACTAATGAGAGCTATACGGTGAGCAAATATTCCGGCAAGCCCGTACTCTTTTCTTCCAAGCTCTTGCCTGTCCAATCAACCTGCGAGCACAACGGCAGTGAGCTACCCGTCGGTGTGTGGCCGGAATGCCCCTCCGACAATCAAGTTAGACACACACAGGGATAGAGAGAGAGAGAGAGGATTGAGTGTTTAGTGTAAATCTCACCAAATGTTCATTTGTCTCCGCATGGGGGGCGCAGACTCGCTTATATAGCTTCTACGCCCTAAATCTACTCCAATTAGCCTCTCGACACATGGTGCTGCTATCCCATCTTTCAACGCAAATCTAGTTGAACATCACCTAACCAA
The DNA here is from genome assembly GCF_004153795.1 of Camellia sinensis. Classification (NCBI taxonomy): domain Eukaryota; kingdom Viridiplantae; phylum Streptophyta; class Magnoliopsida; order Ericales; family Theaceae; genus Camellia; species Camellia sinensis. Next base: position 3,558,949 of record NW_021024849.1, read on the forward strand.
ACTGCCAGCCCACATTACTGGGAGCTCGGCAGCTGGGCTGCAGCATCTTGGCTGCCAAAGGCTGTGCTGTGTTGCTAGCCAGAGTGCTCCGCTCGCCAAGCTCAATGACGACCGAGCTCGGTTGCATTCCAGCATAGCCGAGCTCGGGACAGCTTATGCTGGTTAGCCGTCGGCCTTCCTGCCGGGCTAACCCACGAACCATGGAACCCAGTGAGGCAGCGGACATCTCGGCCGAACCATCACTCGACCGGTTTCTGCACCCTGAAGCCAAGTAGCTCGGTCCAACCATGCCTTGCCTTAGCCGAGCAAAACCTTTCTGGACAGGCCCATGTTACCACGGCCCAACTGTGTTCGGCCCAAATCTGCCCGTCCATTACCACGGCCCAATCCAGATTATAAATCTCCCTCTCAAGAGCTTATGCTCAAGTACAAATGACTTGTGCTTGAGCAAAGTGTGCAGTAAGCTTTTGGGAATCTATAACATCCTATGCTTGGGCACACGATGAAGTGATTTCTAATAACAAGAAAACTAAAATAAAGAAAACTCCAACAACCCAATAACAAACAAATCTTCTAGCGAAAACCATGGGTAATGCTTTTCTCCCTTATTAGGTTTGTAACATTCCCTACTTTCCAGCAGGGTGACCAACTAGGTTGATTTAGTATCTTGAATTGGGCGCTAAAAGCTACCACAATCTATGGGGCTGCCATACAGATTTCAAGCCGAAAATGTTTTGAAGCAATCTCCACACCTCTCGATATTAAAACCAGACTTTAGTCTTGGAATTTCCAAACTTTTGCGTTCTAAGCTTAGCCGATTGAACTCTAGTTTTCACCGTCTTAGTTAGTCTCCTAAGAACCTACTACAAACACAATCAGGTGGCTATACGAGACCATCTGATGTTGTTCGGGCACGACAAAAACCAAAGGACTTACACCTTTGTACGATTTAAAGTCTCCTAGATACACAACACAAGAAAGAATAACACACCGAAAAACTTGGGTTTCCTCCCAAGAAGAGTTAAATTTAACATCTTCAGCCTAACGCAATGAATCACAATTAATCAACCAATTCCCCATTTCACATTAGGCCCAAATCCACTTAGTCCGTCCTCTTTAGGCCAACTAACTACTTGCACATTCTGTCGATGTCTGTGCCTTGAACCACAAGTACTAGGCCCTAAGAAAGCATTCTTGAATGGTGTTGAAAATAGGTCCCGCTCAATTTTGGGTGGAGACTTAATCGAAGGATAAATGGGCATACTAGCAATGAAATATAATTCTCTAAACGGTGGAGATGTTTTTCCTATTAAATGTTTTACCACATCTACCAAGGAACACTCCTCTTCCATTGTTGGTTGATCGGAAGCATGAAACACATTTAGACTAACATTCATTTCCCAAATCATACATCTATCACCCTAGTCTCACAATTGATGCATGCATTAGCGGTAGTTAAGAAAGGGTGACCTAAGATGATAGGAATTTGTTTGTTAGGATTGTGTACTAGTTCTATGTCAAGGACAAAAAAAAAAATCCATAGGAAACTAGAACTTATCCACCTCCACTAAAACATCCTCTATTAATCCACGTAATATCTTAATTGATATATCAGCTAACTACAAGGGTATCGTTGTGGGTTTTAACTCTCCCAATCCCAATCGCTAAGATATCGAGTAAGGTAAAAGATTAACACTCGCTCATAAGTCCAAGAGTGCTCGGTCTATGGAATAACTTCCTATGGCACATGAGATGGTAGGGGCACCAGGATCTTTGAACTTTGGTGGAGTATTATGTTAGATAATAGAACTAACTTGCTCGGTGAGTAGGACTTTATTCGACACATGTACTCTGGACTTTCTCTTTTAGGTGTAAAGGTCCTTGAGAAATTTGGCATATGACAGGACTTGTTTGATGGTGTCAAGCAATGAGAGGTTGATTTTAACTTGTTTGAAGATTTCTAGCATCTCTTCCATTTTAGTACCCTTCTTTCCAAAAGGAAAAGGGTCTCAAAGCAAGTAGAGAATGGGGCCTTAGGCACATAAGGTGCTATTGGTGGACTCATTGGGACACCTGAGAGTTGAGGATCCCCTTTTTGACGCACTCTCCCTTGTGACCTCGCCATGCATGGGGTCATTCCTGGACTCACTCTCTCTCCGTAACTCTACCTTGTTGTCTACCCTCCTACTCCTAAGGTTTGTGACTGCTTTGGCATGTTCATGGTATTTCTTAGTGGGGTTGGCAAGGTCTACCCCATATTGGCCCCTAGGATTATGCACTGGATGACTAGGTAAATGCCCTTTATATCTCTTGCTTACTATTTGAGCTAGTTGCCCCAATTGCATCTCTAACTTCACAATGGATTGTGTGTCTGAATGCAACAATTGACTATTGGCTTGATTGGTAGCTTCTACAGTTTGAAGTGCACTCAACACTTTTTGCTCAAAAACCATGTTTCTTGGAGGTGAAGGAGGTTGTTCATATTGCTATTGGGAAGTGTAGATGTCCCCGAACGCCCCGGGAGGACGAGTCCCCCCCGTTCTGTTCTTTTTGCGGGTCTACTACAGTTCAGACTCTCAAATAGTCACGGTTCTTAATCTGAACCAAAGAGTCCAAATCCAGCAAATCGTTTTGAGAAACAGATTTTTGAAAAGAAGTGCCAAACATGGACTGCTTTGCCAGATACAGAGTCGCCACCTAAATATTTTATTTTGGGAAATTTAGGAAACCCTGACTCGGTGCCAAAGGCCACGTGTCTATCATCACCAAAGTTGCCTTAGCTCGGGAGCTTGGGTATGATTGGGGAAGGTCAGCTATGAGCACCCCCTCTCGCCCGATCCGAAGATCGACCTCTACTAACCGTGATATCCGTTTTTGAAAACGTTATGTGTTCTTATTCCGATTATTAGCTTAGAATTACTATGTTATGCGTATAGCAAACAAGTATACACTAGATCGCCTAATTTGGAACAAAACATTGCATATCCGTTTGTTTGGAAAACGCTTTGGAATTTGCTACTCACAAGTAGGCTAAAATACGGATTTCAACAAGTTATCCCAACTCAAACAATCCAACCTTCATCCACAGGCATTCAAGCAGTTATATCACATAAGCAGCTAGCCGCATGGTAATCATGCTATTATGGCAACACTCACACGCATGCGGTATGCTAAAGCGTAAATGCTTACCTAGTGATCCGAGCCAAAACAGAAACTAGTTAGTAATCATATGCATGATCCTAGTTCATGTTAAGATGGCTAATGCAACACATACAAGATGCAACTACAATAGGCTCGGCTATTCTAAGATGGCATGTGATGATGCTACAACTAACATGTATTCAACTTTGGATTGAAATACTTTATGCAGTTAGCATGATGCGCCGAGCCCGGTGCACGCAAGACTAATGAATGATGCACGCATGCATACCATAATATGCTAATTGAAACATGCCCTAGGCTAACCATCAAAAGCTAGTAAATAAAGGGAAGAAAGATGTGGGATTGGGAGACATACACACACTCAGGCACACTTATTACACAATTGCCCTTACTCGGAGGGTCCGAATAAATATTACAAATCACCTAATTAATTAACTCTCAAGCTAAATAATTAATTACAAAAATTTCTAATTAACTAACAAATTAAATACAGAAGAAGGGTGGCCGCAGCCCCGTCTCGGGATGCGTGAATGATGCATGCTTGACTCGTCTCGCCCGGAAACTCATTGCCATAGCACTACTGCCTCTGTTTTTCATTGCTCTGCTCCTCTGAGGACTGCCAAAGTCCGAGGACATGCTCTCTGGATGTTGGGGAATACCACCGACCAAGTAGAAACACCACCGGCCTAACAGGATGATCGCCGGCCTAATTTTAAACTGTCGGTTACATATTACTGGCCGGTCGGCACTGCATTTAGCCGACCGGCCAAAGCTTCCTGCAGAACCTGTAATTGACAGCAGCAGAGGGCAAGCAGTGTATGGCATGGAATTTTCAGGCAAATGTATGCATGGCCACACCCCCTATCATGCAATGGACTCAAGGGAGCATGGCCCTCGACCTCGGGCCACCAATTGCGCATTTCGATGTATGATGGCCGAAGAGTCAAGTATGCATTTTAATGTCAAATGCAATACACACAAAACATACAAGGGACCTAACCTCAAATCATGGTTGATCAAGAGGCGAGGCAATGCACAACGATGCACATGCGACCTAAGCATGCAAGCAAACATACAAACATGCAATGCAACTACATGGCACACACAATGCTAATAACATAACATGCACAACGCATTGAAACATGGCAAACACAATGCAGGATGGACTTATACCAATGTGAGTGGACCTCAGCCACACACACATCAGTGGCCAATAAGATGGAAATGAGGCAACCGAAATGTACACAAATATGTCCAATGCGTGGACCGATCCTAAGATACAACATGCAACTCTAACTAAGCATGGAAAATGATGAAACATGGCATATGGACATGCAAATTCCAGTGCTGAAGTGTGATGCCCAATGGTCCCGAATCATGCAAATATGTCATACAATGCATGCTATAAGCCCCGAACTCAAAACTAAGCACATATATTGACTTATAGCTATACAAAGCATGCATTATTTGACTATGAAGAACAAAGACAGAGCCAAGGCAGTCCCAAAACATGCACATTTCTATTGGAAAGCATGGCCAAAAGATGCTAGCATGGTGGACTAAAATAGCATGCAACTTTGACTAGCAAACATAGTTTACATGGCAAGTGCATGAAGCATATGGAATCTCACCAAAACAGAAAAAATCAGTGAACAAAACATGTGAAAATAGGCCCAAATAACCACTGAAATGAAGCCAACACATGCAAAAATGATGAGCTCCTTTAGAGGGCTATGCAAGGGATTCTTAAGCACATACAAGATGGACACTTAGCATAGCCAAATCAACTCTAAAAATCAAATATGATAGTCCCAAAATTCACCAAATTATCCCTGAAAAGGGACTTCAAGGCATGCAAGATAGGGTCTCTTTGGAAGGCCAATAAGGCCACCAAACAAGAGAATGAGAGAGGGCACCCCCCCTCTGATTTTGGCCTTCAAGAACACACCTAAGCCACTGAAAACCCACTGGATTTCAGTGGCTAAGAGGCCAAACCATGGCCAATGCAAGTGCTCACAAATATAGCTCAAAGCATGAAGAAATAAGGCATGTAAGGAAGGAGATGACTCCAAACAGCAAAGTGGCCTAATCAAACTCAAAGAGGAGATCAAAACCTGACTTTTTTCAGTTTATAGAAAACCTCAAAAATATTCACAAGTAGGGCTAAAATAGCATGCAAAATGGCCCTAAAAAGAGAAATAGGAGACAAGAGGTAGTAGATGGCCTCAAACAGAGGAGAGCCCTCAACAAAGTTGAAGAGGGGCTCAAAAAAAGACATTTCATAGTTTATGACCAAGTCCAAAACAGCTCACAAATAAGCCTAAAATATCATGCAAAAATAGGCCTAAAAGAGAGTTTAAACACAAAGGGGGAGGAGGAGACCTCAAACAGCAAAAGGTCCTTGATCAAACATGAAAAGGAGCTCAAAATATGACTATTTACAGTTCAGGTCGGAGCCCAAAAATGTAAGCAACAAAGGCTAAGATTGCATGCAAAATAGAGCAAAAAGAGAGAGAAATGAGGCTCACCCTTGTAGTTCAAACTTCCAGCAATTTTTGGTCTGAGAAATGGTGTTCCTAAGCTCTGAAAAATAGCCTCAAGTTGCTAGAATGGAGTATGGAGGTTGTATGCTATGAGTGGTAGTGTAAAGGGGACAAGAACCTTAGGGTTTGAAGGGTTTGGAAGAAAGAGATAGGGAGAGAGAGCTGAGAAGTTTTTAGAGAGAGAGAGAGAGCTCTTTTTTTTTCTTTTTTTTCTCAGTTGTATCTTCCTCTTTTTTCTCCTCTTGTAAGTGAGCTTGATTGATATAGAAATATATCAATCTGCAGCTCCTCAGAACTCCCACGTCCAGGCATGGGCTGGGGTATGGCCTGGAATGACAGCTGCCAGCTGTCTACAGAGATATCTGTTGAAAACCACACTTGGCCGGCCGGCTATCAAAGTGGTCGACCGGCAGTCAAATTGGCTGGCCGGCCGTCACATTTGGCCGATTGAAAATCAAGGTGGCCGGTGGGTAGGAGACTTGGTCGACAGGCTACCCCCTTCCCTCAAGAACACATCCACAAGCTCTTGGTGCAACCAAGCACAAAACAGAGAAATTAAGAGATTCTAAGGCAAGGCGCGCAGCCAAGACTTTTCGAAACTCAAAACAAACACAAGCATGGATAATCATTGCGTGTTGAAACGATGACATCCAAGCCTTGAGGACGGTCAAAAATGGGGTGTCTACAGTTGCCTCTCTTTGACAGAACTCGAAAGTCATAACAATGACGAGAGTAAATGTCAAAGCCCAGAGACGACCCATTTTTGACAAGGCCGAAGACTTAGACAAGCAAACAAAATACCGATAAATAAAAGGTTGTGCCCTCAGGCTGCCTACGTATCCCTTTGCAAGGAATCAAACCAGCGTAGTTCAGGGGCAGGATGCAAATGATATGAAAGAAGACTTTGATAATTGGACTTATACGCTACGCGAAGCCGGTTTGTATTCAAAACAATGCAATGTACTAACAAGTACAGGTGAGGTGCGCAAGATAGCGCGATAGAATGCATGCAAAATGCAAGTAAGGTGCACAAAGCAATGCGACGCAATGCACTGACAAATGCTACAGGCATTTTCTATGCAAGATGAGAGAGAGCATGTAATGAAATGCACAAGATAGTGCGATGCGCAAGAGAGCGCGAGTGTAAACTGCACAAAATAGCGTGAATGAAACAATGTGATGCACAAAACAGTGCGATGCGCAAGAAAGCGCGAAAGTAAATTGCACGAAACAGTGCGATACGCTAAACAACGCGAGTGTAAATTGCACAAAACAGTGCGATGCGCAAGAAAGCGCGAGTGATTTGAAATGCACAAGACAGTGCGATACGCTAAACAGCGCAATCGATTTTGAAATGCACAAGAAAGTGCGATACACTAAACAGCGCGAGTGATTTGAAATGCACAAGAAAGTGCGATACGCTAAACAGCGCGAGTGATTTCAAAATGCACAAGACAGTGCGATACGCTAAACAGCTCGATTGATATGCAATGCACAAAATAGTGCGATACGCTAAACAGCGCGATTGATTTGAAATGCACAAGACAGTGCGATGCGCTAAACAGCGCGATTGATTTGAAATGCACTAGAAAGTGCGATACGCTAAACAGCGCGATTGATTTTGAAATGCACAAGACAGTGCGATACGCTAAACAGCGCGAGTGATTTCGAAATACACAAGACAGTGCGATACGCTAAACAGCGCGAGTGATTTGCAATGCACAAAGTAGTGCGAGTGAGATACAACCACAAGATGCACAAGACAGTGCTAGTGAGATACAAAGTGTAAGTGCACAAGACAGTGCGAGTGAATGCATGTTCTACGCAAATGAGGTGCATTTTCTATGCAAGTATGGAAGAGTGCATTTTCTATGCAAAAGATACGAGCATTTTCTATGCAAGAAACAGAAGCATATTCTATGCAATATTGAAAGCATATTCTATGCAGAATCGAAAGCAAGCATATTTTATGCATGAATCATAATGATGTGCGGCACGCATGCAACAGAAGTGTATATGAAAGTGCACATTCTATGTAATGGAAGGGCATCAAACATGTACTCTGGTGCCTCCGATTTATCTCTCGGAGGGCTTGGCAATACGCTCAGCTTAAAAGGGGACACCCTGTTTATATTGGCGAGAGATAACATCTACATGTGAAACCCTCGGGTGCTGCTTGGACTGCCATTCTGACTTGAAGCAGGCTTACACTTGGGGTCGAGATACACTCGTACTCCAGAGAAATGGCGAGGCCTGAGAAGGTGCACCTAGAGTGCAGTCTCGGAATTTGCCGAAGTTGAAACAGACTAAGATGCTCCAAATTTTTCCTCTTTTCTTTTGCTTTGCAGTTCAGAACCTATATAGCTTCAGATAGGTCCTTGTTCTACTGTTCTCACATGACCTGGGTTGAACCTTGCAGTTTATAAAAGAAAGAATCTTGTTTTGCATAAATGTGCAGAATGGCACAGCACTCTGAGCACAAAACGATTTTTTGAAAATGAGAAAAGGGTTCTCAACCGGGTATTGAGCCTACAACTGAACACAACATTCTATGACTCAATAAAAGGTACACGACCTAAACACATCAAGTAACACTCGAAAAAGACTCAAAACAAAAGTTGAGGTAAACAAAACAAAGGACATGACAAACAGACGTGTTACAAAGACAAGAGACCTCTCAGTTTGCGAGGAGCCAGTTTCTCCGGGTAGTGTTTCCCACCATTTTCTCAATTGTGATTCTCACATCACTCTGGCACTCAATCTCTGTTTTTCTGGAAAAATCCATTTTCTCACTTTTTCCCTCAGCGCACATCTCTCTATTCTTTAATTTCTCATTTTTCATCCCTTCCCTGGGTGGTTGGTGGATAAACAGAAAGTTGCGGGGTCTTGCCCCTAGCATTCCGTTAGATTCTTCTTCTTGTTCACAACAGTGAGTTTCTTTCACGGAGGGGCTGCGCTACAATTGGGTGTGTAGCAAATCTGCAGCTGACATCGGTTGACGATGCTCTGCTGGGGAGTTTGGACATGATCGGATCTGCCCAAATGAGGGAATGGGATATCTTGTCCCATTCTGGTTCGTGCTTCGCACTTGGCTTGATACCTCGTTGCTTGGAAGATGTAAGAGCATTCTGCCCTTTTGCGGTTAGCTTCAGTGGTGCCTTTTTCCGGCAGGTATGGTGCCTTTCTTGGCAAGCATGTTAACAATGGGGAAAAGATAGAACACCTGACTCAACTGTGCCCCTAGTTCATCATTTTGACCATTTTTTGTTTTGGTTTTCTACTAAAACAATTTTGACCAGAATGAGAGTCAGATTAACATACTTGTTCAATTTTCTGATTTAAAATCATGCAAGTCCGGCTATGAGCACTGAAAATTTTCCTTTTTTGGATCCAAGAAATGGTCTAGTTTTTTTTTTTTTAAAAAATGGAATACTTTTTGAGAAAATCAGTCAACCTCTGTAAAAATTCTCAAAAACTATTTTTGCAAACGGCCAATGCTCAACAAGCACAGAACCTACTCTTGAGATGCACAACCTCAGATTCGAAGGGAAATTGCCCCTTGCTTGAAGAGAGCTGCACGGCAATGGAAAGTTGCCCCTTGTTTGAATGGCACCACGACACACTGTATGGCAACGGAAAGTTGCCCCTTGTTTGGATAGCATCGCAGCGCATTGCAATGAGTCCTCAGAGTGACGATGACAACCGAACTCTCGGATACAGAGAAGCCGAAGATGATCAAAACCATTACATGGACACAGTTGATTTTGAAGTGTTTTACGGCTAGACTTCGGAATGAAGTAGCCTACGTATCCTAAAGATGGGAATCAAGCCTTACGTAGTTCGAGGTTAAGGTACACTCGGGTATTTAACCTCTCCTTTTGCGCTCTAACTTTTGCCAAGGCCACCCTTCCGGGTTTTCAACCTTGCGAGCTCTGTTTTTCTTTTCTTTTCAATTCTTTTCATTATTTTCATCTTTTCTTTTCTTTCTTTTTTTCTTTTCTTTTTTTTTCATCTTTTCATCTTTTCTTCATTTCTTTTTTGTTCTTTGCATTTTTTTTCTTCTTCTTTTTTGTTCTTTTCCTTTTTTTCTTGCTCTAACTTTTGCCTGGGTCGCCCTTCCGGGTTTTCGACCTAGCGAGCCTCTCAAGGGTAAAAGTGTAGCTTTGTCCATGTCAAATGGTTCTGAGATCTCGAATCCGTCTGAATCCAGGAGTGTGACTGCTGTTTGCTGACAATGCAGGAGTCCATCCCATGGGGGCTGGATTTGCCCCTAGTGTTGTGGATAGGAACTCAGTTGTTCTTCAGCAATACTTTTTTCTTTCTTCTCTTCTGGTGTTTGGCATTCTTGCTAGTCTTCATTGATTTGTAGGACGATCCATTTTCGGCTCTTCGAGCACATCTGGCATTTTTGCTCCTAGTTCCAGGGATACTTCTGATCTAGCTTTGCAAGCTTCTTTTGGCGACATCTGATCTCCTTAATCTGACTTTTCTTGACCCTAGTTTGAGGGCTGCTTTAAATATGGCCACACAGGCCTCCTTTGATGGTTGACCATTGACCATTCTGAATTTAAGTCCAAGGTTTGAAAATGAGGGGTCAAGTCTCGAGGCTGAGAGCGATCCTAGGCTGCACAATCTCAAGAGCGATTCCACACAGGTCTTCGCAGGATCGTGTAAAACATTTTTTTTTTAAAATCTTTTAAGTAAGCGACTAGTCGCTCGCGCTGAAGACAGTGTGAGACCAATCTGGATCAAGCCAAGATCCTTCTCAGTACTCACATTAACAAGCATGATCTCAATCATTAAAGGCTTAGCATGCCTCTCTTTCTCTCAAATGATCAAATTTTTGCAAAAACCTGAGGAATTCCTTCCTCTTCGTTTTCATCACAATGTTCAAAAACAGCTTTGAAAAACTTAGGTCAACGCAATGACTTAAAAGCACAGAGAAACAGGTGAAATGCACTATCGTTCCATTCGACTTTCTGGCACAACTGGCACAAGGCAGAAGTAATCACAAAAGCATGAAAAATCACTGTTGTTTTATTCATAACTGTTGGTGTAACTGGCTCCATGGCAGAAATAGACTCAGAAGAAAGCGAAAAGACAAACACAAAACAAAATAGTGATGCCCGAGGTAACACCCCCGGAATCACCTGACTCTAACAAACAGGACTGACTCGATATAACAAGACAAACCTGACTGACTCAGTACAAAAAGACTGACCGTATACAAAACAACAAAACTGACCCAATACCCAAGTCAGAAAGTACAAAAACTAGTGTTCACACATTGCTCAAAATTGTGCGTGCTATACGCCACATTTGAAGTAAACTGAGCGCCGCCCGTAGGTGGTTCATCCTCCGATCGCATCACATTATCCCCCAGGTTCACTGATCCAATGACGATAGACTTTGCTGAGTTGGTGCGACGATGACCTTATTGTCAATCAGATCTTGTATTTCGTGGCGAAGACGGAAACAACTATCAGTGACATGGCCGACTTGTTGATGAAAGGCACAGTACTTGGCCGGATCATGGGAGGGAGAAAGTCTATCTAGCAGTGGTCGCGGCTCCAGGGGTTTCAGATCCCCCTCTTTAATCAGAACCCTCAAGCCCGCTGATAGAGACATGTACAGTGGCGCGAACACCATCTGGCCTCGAGGTGGGTGTTTTGAGGTTTATGGAGTTTTGCTGGATGCACCAGCAAAGGGATTGGTAGGCGCTGACTGGGTTTGCTGATCTCTTCTGAGCGAGGGTTTAGAGCTGAAAGGAACATTCCTGGTGCAACGGCCCTTCTCCCGGCTTGCCCCTTGATTCAGACTTCTCTCATTCTGAGTGGCGAAAATGTCATCCACAGTTTTTGCAACAACTGCGAGTACTTGCTGTTTGTTCAGCTCTTCGGCTTTCAAAGCCACAATATCCCACTGAAGGTGTTCATGGGGACTATCGCTTGCCCCTGCCTTGTTCTTATCACTGGCCTTCACTTTGCTAAAAGATTGGCCTTCTCCCAATGCAGCCCGTCCTGAGGAGCCTTTTGACATGAACTCCCTGGTATGTGATGCGGTTGATGACGGAGCCAAAACTCCAAAGGCCAGATCTGCCACAGTTCTCTAAAGATCTTCGATCATCCTCATCAGCTCAGAAGTAGTGGGTTCATGGGTTTGAGATAATTGGGGTTCAGATGCACCCATCATGCATAAGTCCATGCTTTCCGGGATAAACACCTTAGGCTTGGGTAGATGGGCCGGGGTGATGTATACACTGGGGTCGTAAGGGACGGCCAGTGTGTGGATCAGATTGAGATGTGGATGAGGTACTTGGTCATTGGGGGCTGAAGGTGGAGCTATCGTCCGGTTGTCGATGAGATTTTGGACCTCATGACGAAGGCGGTAGCAACGGTCGGTGCCATGACCGCGCTGCTGATGGTACATATAGTACTTGGAGGGGTTATGTCTGGCTGGAAGTGGGTCAGGCAGAGGTTGAGGATCGACGGGTTTGAGATGCCCTCTTTCCATCGAGACTTTTAGTGCGCTAGTCAGGCTCATATAGAGGGGAGTGAAAGTTCTGCCCTGAGCTCGGGCTGGGCCGGCTGTTTGTAGGCTTGGTTTGGCAAAAGGGTCGACTATGGCGACTGTATTGATTTCGGTGGGTTCGGGAATAGTGCTATTACCAGCATTGGTACTCCCTGAAATCACTCTCCTTGTCGGTTCACTTGTTCTGGGAATGATCCCACTGTTGAACGCATTCTCGATCTGAACCCCCAGATCATGCAAACCTTTGAAAGTGAATAGCGGAGCGACTATCAACTTTTGCAACATATCATGCTCGAGGTTTCGCACCATCATTTGCACTTGTAATCTGGTTACCTTCATTTTGAATTTGAAAAGGTGTTGGCCTTGATTTGACTGACTGGGACCCGCAAGCTTCAACTCCACCTCTAGGATGCTTCTGCAAGCAGTCCAGCTGACCTATCGACATGATAGTCTCCTCAACCCTAGACATACTTAGCTCCCTCAGTTGTCCATCAGTGGCTGTATAGTCATCATATCCTACCCTTGGCCTCCTTAGGACATCCAAGAAAAGTCGGATATGTACCATTGGATCTCCAGACCCGTCGAAACGGTCAATATATGGCATTTTGAATCTGTCTGGGAGCCGAACAGCAGCCTCGGTGTGCCCATCCTCAATGTCGGGAATGGAGTTAAGGCCCTGTGCCTTTTTGAATTGCCTTTCAAGGTTCGCAATTTTCACTGCAGTCAGATTGAGCTCATTAACATCAAGGGAATAAAGTCTCTCATTAGGCTGCACCAGGGGTCTGAGCACCTGAGCTTGAGTCAACCTTTCTCAAGGATTTAGACACTGTAAATCTTCAACTGGTGGAAGTGGGTCAAAGTTCAGCTGGGGTCCCAAAGCTGGATGTGAGGCAAATGCCCCAGATGGGCATTGCGTTTCAACACTGGTCTCATTCTGCAAGGTAGTTCCCTGATTTAATGCTGCTATCACGGCCATAAATTCTTCCGAACCCTGTGCCATCACTGTCTGCTGAGTCTAAACAAAGGTGATGTGACTGGCGACTGATGGATCAGATGGACCGGTGAGCCCCGACTGGCCTTGCCTTGCCTCAGCGAAAGAACACTGGTTGCCCTTGAATTGAATTTCTGACCTAACAAAGTCTATCAGCACTAGTCCAATGTACCTGGGGGATATCGGAGCCTTCTGAAGCTATGGTTCCCAGACTACCTAGCAAAAGAGAAAACAGACAGCATCTCAGCCTGATTTCGCCAAAACAGATTTGACTCTTTACTGAATTCTGCCCCAAATTCTGCCTTGTAAACCGATACCCTCAGGTAAAACTGATTGCCCCAAAATACTAATGCCCACAGGCCTGATACTTAGACTTGCAAACTGATATGTGTGTTCCCTGCATAGATACATTCTAAAAACACGTAGCAAGTAAAAGAGAGCCAAAACACCTCTAAGTTGGGGTAGGGTTTCCCTGTCATATTTTTGTCAGGAGCTAGGGTTTCACTATGCACGCAGTAGTTTTCAAACAACCTAACATCGGGTAAGCAACCTGTCATAGTTTGGAATAGTCACTATGGATTTCGATATGCACTAGGTCGAATGGTCGAAAATGGTGCCCCGGTAAAACCGGGGTTTGTGTTCCCATACTGTCAGAGCCCACAACCGGTCAGCCTTATGGCATGCTTTGACAAAGTCAAGCCTCCGGCAAACCGTTCAGGAATGGCAGATGGCAAACACGGTGTCCTAGGCAGACCAATGCACATGCAATGCAAAGAGACACATAAATGAAATCAAAACAGGATATCATGAGTTCGAGTCAAGCTCTCTAACTCCCCAGCAAAGTTGCCAGAAACTGTAGACGTCCCCGAATGCCCCGGGAGGATGAGTCCCTCCCGTTCTGTTCGTTTTGCGGGTCTACTACAGTTCGGACTCTCAAATAGTCACGGTTCTTAATCTGAACCAAAGAGTCCAAATCCGGCAAATCGTTTTGAGAAACAGATTTTTGAAAAGAAGTGCCAAACATGGACTGCTTTGCCAGATACAGAGTCGCCACCTAAATATTTTATTTTGCAGAATTTAGGAAACCCTGACTTGGTGCCAAAGGCCACGTGTCCGTCATCGCCAAAGTTGCCTAGGCTCGGGAGCTTGGGTACGATTGGGGAAGGTCCACTATGAGCACCCCCTCTCGCCTGATCCGAAGATCGACCTCTACTAACTGTGATATTCGTTTTTGAAAACGTTATGTGTTCTTATTCCGATTATTAGCTTAGAATTACTATGTTATGCGTATAGCAAACAAGTATACACTAGATCGCCTAATTTGGAACAAAACATTGCATATCCGTTTGTTTGAAAAACGCTTTGGAATTTGCTACTCACAAGTAGGCTAAAATACGGATTTCAACAAGTTATCCCAACTCAAACAATCCAACCTTCATCCACAGGCATTCAAGCAGTTATATCACATAAGCAGCTAGCCTCATGGTAATCATGCTATTATGGCAACACTCACACGCATGCGGTATACTAAAGCATAAATGCTTACCTAGTATTCCGAGCCAAAACAGAAACTAGTTAGTAATCATATGCATGATCCTAGTTCATGTTTAAATGTCGAATGCGACGCATACGGAATGTCACTAGAGTAGGCTCGGCTAGTCTATGAATGACATGTGAAAATGCACAAGTAGCATGTATTCAAGTTAGATTTGAAATACTAGTGCCGTTAGCATGATGCGCCGAGCCCGGTGTATGCAATACTGATGAATGATGCACGCATGCATGGCATAAGATATGCTAAATTAAACATGACCTATTACTAACCATCAAAGCAGGTAAGTAAAAGGGAGAAAGAAGTGGGGATTGGAAGACATGCACACACGCACCCACACTTAATACAAGTTCGCCCTCGCTCGGAGGGACCGAAAGAATAATACAAATCAACTAACTCGCAAGCTAATTAATTATTACAAATTACCTAATTAATTAACAAATTAACTAAGCATAAGAAAAGCAATAAAAGGGGCCTCGGGAAGAGGGTTCGATGCGCGCGTGCTCGGGTCTTGCTCGGAAGTGCACTGCCATGCATAGGCTGCCTCTGTTTTCCCTGCTCTGCCTCTTTGAAGACTGCCAAAGTCTCAGAATTGCTTCCTTGGAGATCAAGAGGCGAGGCAATGCACAACGATGCACATGCGACCTAAGCATGCAAGCAAACATACAAACATGCAATGCAACTACATGGCACACACAATGCTAACAACATAACATGCACAACGCATTGAAACATGGCATACACAATGCAGGATGGACTTATACCAATGTGATTGGACCTCAGCCACACTCACATCAGTGGCCAATAAGATGGAAATGAGGCAACCGAAATGCACACAAATATGTCCAATGCATGGACCGATCCTAAGATACAACATGCAACTCTAACTAAGCATGGAAAATGATGAAGCATGGCATATGAACATGCAAATTCCAGCACTGAAGTGTGATGCCCAATGGTCCCGAATCATGCAAATATGTCATACAATGCATGCTATAAGCCCCGAAACTCAAAACTAGGCACATATATTGACTTATAGCTATACAAAGCATGCATTATTTGACTATGAAGAACAAAGACAGAGCCAAGGCAGTCCCAAAACATGCACATTTCTATTGGAAAGCATGGCCAAAAGATGCTAGCATGGTGGACTAAAATAGCATGCAACTTTGACTAGCAAACATAGTTTACATGGCAAGTGCGTGAAGCATATGGAATCTCACCAAAACAGCAAAAATCAGTGAACAAAACATGTGAAAATAGGCCTAAATAACCACTGAAATGAAGCCAACACATGCAAAAATGATGAGCTCCTTTAGAGGGCTATGCAAGGGATTCTTAAGCACATACAAGATGGACACTTAGCATAGCCAAATCAACTCTGAAAATCAAATATGATAGTCCCAAAATTCACCAAATTATCCCTAAAAAGGGACTTCAAGGCATGCAAGATAGGGTCTCTTTGGAAGGCCAATAAGGCCACCAAACAAGAGAAGGAGAGAGGGGGCCACCCCCCTTTGATTTTGGCCTTCAAGAACACACCTAAGCCACTGAAAACCCACTGGATTTCAGTGGCTAAGAGGCCAAACCATGGCCAATGCAAGTGCTCACAAATATAGCTCAAAGCATGAAAAAATAAGGCATGTAAGGAAGGAGATGACTCCAAACAGCAAAGTGGCCTAATCAAACTCAAAGAGGAGATCAAAACCTGACTTTTTTCAGTTTATAGAAAACCTCAAAAATATTCACAAGTAGTGCTAAAATAGCATGCAAAAATGGCCCTAAAAAGAGAAATAGGAGACAAGAGGTAGTAGATGGCCTCAAACAGAGGAGAGCCCTTAAACAAAGTTGAAGAGGGGCTCAAAAAAAGACCTTTCACAGTTTATGACCAAGTCCAAAACAGCTCACAAATAAGCCTAAAATATCATGCAAAAATAGGCCTAAAAGAGAGTTTAAACACAAGAGGGAGGAGGAGACCTCAAACAGAAAAAGGTCCTTGATCAAACATGAAAAGGAGCTCAAAATATGACTATTTATAGTTTAAATCGGAGCCCAAAAATGTAAGCAACAAAGGCTAAGATTGCATGCAAAATAGAGCAAAAAGAGAGAGAAATGAGGCTCACCCTTGTAGTCCAAACTTCCAGCAGTTTTTGGTCTGAGAAATGGTGTTCCTAAGCTCTGAAAAGCAGCCTCAAGTTGCTAGAATGGAGTATGGAGGTTGTATGCTATGAGTGGTAGTGTAAAAGGGGCAAGAACATTAGGGTTTGAAGGGTTTGGAAGAAAGAGATAGGGAGAGAGAGCTGAGAATTTTTTAGAGAGAGAGAGAGAGAGCTTTTTTTTTTTTTCTTTTTTTCTCAGTTGTATCTTCCTCTTTTTTCTCCTCTTGTAAGAGAGCTTGATTGATATAGAAATATATCAATCTGCAGCTCCTCAAAACTCCCACGTCCAGGCATGGGCTGGGGTATGGCCTGGAATGACAGCTGCCAGCTGTCTACAGAGATATCTGTTGAAAACCACACTTGGCCGGCCGGTTATCAAAGTGGTCGACCGGCAGTCAAATTGGCTGGCCGGCCATCACATTTGGCCGATTGAAAATCAAGGTGGCTGGTGGGCAGGAGACTTGGTCGACAGGCTACTCCCTTCCCTCAGGAACACATGCACAAGCTCTTGGTGCAACCAAGCACAAAACAGAGAAGTTAAGAGATTCTAAGGCAAGGCGCGCAGCCAAGACTTTTCGAAACTCAAAACAAACACAAGCATGGATAATCATCGCGTGTTCAAACGATGACGTCCAAGCCTTGAGGACGGTCAAAAATGGGGTGTCTACAAGGAGTGCAGAAAGAAATAGACATATTTTGCCTTGGATTTGATGAGAAAGAGTTATTTGGAGCTTGAGACCTCCATGCAAAATTAGGGTGATTTTTCCATCCAGGGTTATAAGTGTTCGAATATGGATCATTTCTTAGTTTGAAGAACCCTTGTATAACATTAACCTTCTCTTGAACAAACTCTGGATATTGAGGGGCTAAGGGTCATTCACTCACAAAATGAGTTGGGCATACATAAAGGGCACACTCCTCTTAAGGAGTAAAAGATTGTATTGGTGTTTGACCCATAGCTAGGACTTGGTCTATCTTCCTAGACAAAGTTACGACTTGGTATTGAACATCTATATAATGTCCAACCTCATACATACCACCTATCTTGGAATTTCTATTTAAAATGGGCGGTGCACCAAGACTAGTTGTGGCATGTGTAGCTGGTTTTTCGTGTTTCTCATCTCCTTGGGTATGATAGCCCTACAATTCGAACTCCTGTGGTTCTAAATCTGGTTCCACAAGTATAATGTGAAATAAAAACAACAAATGAGAGTCCAAATCCGGCAAATTTTAGAAAATCCATTAATCATCAGAGATGCCAAAAATGGACTGCATTGTTAGATTTTAAAGTCGCCACCTAAATATTTTGGGAAAATATAGGAAACTCGTGACTTGTGCCAAAGGCCACTTGTCCATCGTAACCAATGTTGTCTCGGTTCGAGAACTTAGGTATGAGAGGGGAAGGTCATGAATTGAGCACCCCCCTCACCCGATCAAAGATTGGCCTCTATTAATCATGATGTGATTTTTATTAACATTATATGCTCTTATTTTGATTTTATTATGCTAACTTACTATGTGAGACACACAAGTATAGACTATTTTGCTTGCTTTGGAAATGACTTGTTTTTATGGGAGTTTTGTTAAAAGAGTTTTGAGTGCATACAGCTCAAAAGGAAATAAATTAGCTCGTACATACATTTGATCAAAATCATCCTCAATGCAAGTAAAATAACCTTTATCCACAAGCATTTAAACAATTTATTTCAAGTAAGCACATAGCCTTATAGTAAGATACTAAGCATGGCGACAATCACACACATGAATATGCCAAAGAAAAAAATGCTCACCTAATACTCTGAGGTAAGCTAAAGAAAAAGAAAGCAATTAGAAAAATGCATAACCCTAACAATGCACATGACTAATGCAACACATATAAGAATGCAACTATTAGGTCAACTTATTAACATATCATATGGATTAACTCAAAGCATGTGGTAACACATGTATTCAAGTAAGTAGGAAATAACAATGATATTCAAGAATGATGAACCGAACCTTAATGCATGCAAAAATGGATGCGAAGCATGGTAATGATATGAAACGAAAAACATGATATTATATACAACCACGATAAGCATATAAATAAAAATGAGAAAGAAATGGGGGGTTGGAAGACATACAAATATTACAAGTGTGCCCTCACACAAGAGGGTCCGAATGTCCTAATTAACTAATTATTACAAACACTAATGAATGAACTAATTAGTTATTACAAGTCTGAATGAAAGCAACTAATTAATTACATAATATGAATCTCGAAGCTAATCTAATGGATTGGAATGAGTGGCGAGTCGCATGCGTACAAGCGAGAACAACTTTCAGAAACCTCTCTGTTTGCTGCCAAAAATTGCTTTGTTTATAGCCAGAAAATAGTTTTGTTTTGGCCCAAGAATCTACTATGTTCTGTTGTAAAATCACCACTGCCGTACAATATGCTTGGTTGGCTGGCTTGATCAAGTGGTCGGCCGTATAGAGTAATGGCTAGCTGACCACTGTTTCTGAGGAATACCCTACTGTAGTAGGACTGGAATAGAGCAAGACAGAGGGTTTTCGAAAGCTGTTCATCCTCTCTGCTCCCCCATGTCATGAGGATTTTCAAGGGGGGAGTGGGTTTGCTTCTCAAACCATCAATTATTGTAAATTTGTTGCATGATGATCATAAGAGCAAAAGGAAAAGGCTTGGCTAAACACAAAAAACAAGTTACCTCCTTTCTATCATGGATTTGGTCAAGGAAGAGGTTAACATGGTTCACTTACAAATCATCAAGTCACAAGATAGTACATGATGATCATAGAGCAACCCAAAATGAACAAAAGTAATAACTCAAAATGTGTTGTCAACTCTTCTCCCTGTTCATGGAATAAGGATGAAACATCCATTTCCATGCTTCAAAGTGGAACTAGGAGGGACTTTTCAAAACTTCTCAAGAAAGAGCTCTTTAGGAGCAACAAAGCAAGTAAGGAAAAAAAGACAAAAAGTAAGCTATATATCAAAGCTTAAACACGCAACTAGCTAAAGTTATTGACAACTCCTCTTTTTCATGGAACAAGGATGAGACATCCATTTCCATGTTTCGAAAATTATCAAAAAGAGAGTTTTTCAACACTTTGAACACGGAAGCTACTACCTAGCTTCAAGGTGGATAGTAATAATATGAAAGCAAGAAATTTACACTAGATAAGAAAACTTGTGGCAGGGTGGCTAAGCCTAAGATCTAATCCTCCCGTGAGCACAAGGTTCCAAATTACATAAGGAAAGCTATAACAAAGTAAAAACGATCAACTTAATGGGTTGGCCACTATATCCTAAACACGCCAAATTCGAGAGGACTTATAAGACAAATATGATATTTAAAGCATAGGAAGTAAGTGCACATGTAGCGGGGAGGACTAGGACCCTTTTATAAGCGCGTATTCAAGTCATATCACACACAAACAACCTAAAAACAGTACTAAAAAGGTACTGAAATTTAACCAAAAGAAATGAAAATAAGGTAATAAAATGAAAGGAAAACAAAGGATATACGACAAGTGAACTAGCCAATGAAAGGGTGGTTAGCTCACTCACTTTTAACAAAGTTGTAATTACATTTTAAGCTTAAAAATAACTCTGAAATCAGTATGAAAGTACAAGAAAAAGAGAGAGAAAAGATGGTTGAAGAGTTCAAAAACTACCTTTTGAAAGAGAGGATGTTCTTCTTAGTTCACAAACCACAAACTAAACACTCTTAAGAAGCTGAAATTGTATTTAAAATCTCAACAAAAGGCTTCAAGTTCAAGCTTATAGGATGTATCTATAGTGTATGTATATTGCAAGAGGGTAGAGAAGATAGTTGTGCACGTTATAGGATCTTGGCAAATTTTTCTAACCCCAAACCATGAGTGGGGATGTTGTATTTATAGAAAAATAGATTCTCACGTTGGAAATATCTATAAAAGGGATAGTTGGTCCAAAGCATGTGCATGGGAGTAGCTGGTAGCTGTCAAAATATCTACTACGCTGAACATGGCCGGCCGGCCATGAGGGTGTATGGTCAGCCCAATGAAAATGGCCTATCAGCCATTGGTTGGCCAGCTATTCTCTGAGTGGTTGGGCTAGAAAAAATAAGGTTTTGATCCAAAGGGGGTGCAAGGTTTAGGTTTCACAGCTTGAAACTAAATCCTTTTGCTGAAGATTTTGAACGATTGCACAGCGTAAGATTTCATCATCAAGTGTTCAGAGCGAATCGCCTAAGTCTTAAGGGCGGTCAAAATGGGGTGTCTACAGTTGCCCCTCTTTGACTGAGCTCGAAGTCATGAAATAACGTGAGTGAATGTCAAAGCCCGAAGACGACCCTTTTGACAAGGCCATAAGATTTGGGCAAATAAACAAAATGTAAATGAATTGGTTGAACTCGAAAGTTGCCTACATATCCCTTTGCAAGGAATCAAACCAGCATATTTCAAAGGAAAAATGCAAATGACATGCTCAAGAATACACTTGGAAACTAGACTTACATGTTTCGCGAAGCTAATTATTTATTTATTTATTTTTTGAAAATCCATGACCATGCAAGACAATGCAAGGAGTAATAAATAGATGACAACATATCGATGAAACAAGCCTCATACCTAAATCAAAACTAGTCCAACCGTGCCTTACACAGAAAGGAGTAGGCAAACGTTAATTCCAAATGCTTTTCACATGAAAGGAGGAAAGACGGTGTAACCAACAGGCGTATCTAACCATATCTCATACGAAGAAAGGGAAGGTTTGAACCGACTCCAAATAAAAATCCTAATGAGTTTCATGCAAAAGGAGAGAAGGGTGGTGCAACCAGCAAGCATATCTAACTGTACCTCATATGAAGAGAGAGAAGGTTGTAACCAGGTAAATCAATAACCTAACGCGTTTCACGTGAAAAGGGTATAAAGGTGGTGTAACCAACAGGCGTATTTAACCATATCTCATACGGAGAGAAAGAGAGAAGGTTTTAACCCGGTAAATCAACAACCTAACATATTTCACACGAAAGGAGTACAAAGGTGCAAGCCAAAGTACGTTTCACGTAGAGAGGGTAAAAGGGGTACAAACCAAACTACGCTTCGCACAAAAAGGGTAAAAACTCCATGCTAAGCCACGTTTCGCGCATAAAGGGTGGAGGGTGCAAGCCAAATTACGCTTCGCACAAAAAGGGTGAAAGCTCCATACCAAGCTACGCTTCGCGCAAAAAGGGTGGAGGGTGCAAGCCAAACTACGCTTCATGCAGAAAGGGTGAAAGGTGCAAGCCAAACTACGTTTCGCACAGAAAGGGTGAAAAGATGCAAACCAAACCACGTTTCACATAGAGAGGGTAAGATACAGCCAAACAATGTTTCATGTAGAAAGGGTGAACTGGAGCCAAATCACATCGTTGGGTGATAAGGGTGGATACAATGAGATGAATGCATATGAATGCAAAATATAATGCGGTGCATGTTCCATGCAACATAATAGAAAAGAAAAAAAGCGGTGGCTTTGAAAACACCTCATGGGAGAAAATGGTGGCGAACAACCCTGTTCTGCCGGGGATCCTCCTTTTTTTTTTTTTTTTTTCCTGTTTTTCAAACTTTTACCTTCAATTCATAGTCAAAGGTCCTCATATGCTAAAAAGAGGGTAAAACCTTTTTGAGCTCGAGGTTGAGGCACATTCACGATTCGGAGAAATAGCGAGACCTAGAACAGTGCATCAAGAATGGAATTTCAGAATTTTTTGTAACTGAAACAACCTCAAATACTCCAATTTTCCAATGAGATGAATGCATATGAATGCAAAATATAATGCGGTGCATGTTCCATGCAACATAATAGAAAAGAAAAAAAGCGGTGGCTTTGAAAACACCTCATGGGAGAAAATGGTGGCGAACAACCCTGTTCTGCCGGGGATCCTCCTTTTTTTTTTTTTTTTTTCCTGTTTTTCAAACTTTTACCTTCAATTCATAGTCAAAGGTCCTCATATGCTAAAAAGAGGGTAAAACCTTCTTGAGCTCGAGGTTGAGGCACATTCACGCTTCGGAGAAATAGCGAGACCTAGAACAGTGCATCGAGAATGGAATTTCAGAATCTTTTGTAACTGAAACAACCTCAAATACTCCAATTTTCCACTTTTTAAGATGAATACATGAACACCCATGCCTCAAAACACCTCAAAACACTGTGGGTCAGCCAGCCAGCCAGCCAAAAGAAGGGCCGTCCGTACAAAAGATTGGCTAGCCGCCAATCGTATTGAGTTTGGGGTAGAATCGGGTTTTCACACTCGTAGCTTCATTAAAACATGTTCTTGTCTCATTCTAACACACACAAACCCTCTAAAAACTCCTCCCTCTCTCTCTAGGTGCTCTCTCTCTCTCTCTCTCTCTCTAGATTTTCACTCTATTCGCGTTACCCAACGACCCATGCAAACTTTATTCGTAAAACTCTTTTGGCCATCTACGTTTTGAACTGATTAGATTTTGATTTGGTTGAATTTTTGGGTTTCTCATTGTTGTTTGCTTGTTGTTTACTGGTTTTCCTTGGTTTCTGTGTAGTCACTATCGTATTTTCACTTTTTCCCTTACTTTTTCTCTCCTATGGTCCGGTTTTAGGGTTTTCCTCTATTTCTCTCATTTTTCTTGCTTTTCTCTCACCACCCACCACATCCTCCATGGCTGATGATCTTACACATGATGATGCCCCTCCTGAGGCACTTATTCCTCTGCTTGCCATAGGGGTAAAGGAGCCGATGATAGAGGAGGCTGACAGGGTGACAAAGGACATTACTGCAGACATCGCCACGGAGGAGGTTTACCCTTTAGAGCCTGAGCACGAGTTACCACCGCTGAGAGTGAGGCCTTTCAACCCAGCTACCTACCACCCATGCACGCATACGATGGCTCCTAGGGAAATGTTGTGGTTTGAGGACTTTGCCCGGGGCATGCTCGAGGATTTCCTCTTGCACGAGCGCACCTCGCACCTCTCACATGATGCTTCTGAGGTAAGTACTGTTGCTTCTTCATGAACTTTGCTTGCTTTGACATTCATTACAATCTTTATCTTGCCATGCATTTAACAAATTCCTTTTTTAACACAGGGTGTCGCTTATGCTTAGAGGGGTTACGGTGCGATGACTGCGAGAGATTGGTATCAGGAGCTCCCCACTTAAGTTTGAGAGATGGTTGACGAGGTAGGATTCGGCCTATTTTGCTCTGGGCTCTCACTACTGCAGGTGAGCAGACCTTTGCTTGGCGCCCTGGTGGAGAGGTGGTGGGGCACTACAAACTCTTTCCACTTCTCCACTACCGGGGAGATGACGATAATGCCCTACGACTTTTCCATGATTACGGGGCTATGAGTAGGGGGTGATCCGATCCCCTTTGATCTAGGCATAGGCTAGTGGTGGGCCGCCTAGGTCCATCTTCTCAGAGCATGCCCTCCTTTGGATAGGCCATCTATGGTAAGGTACAGTTGGTTCTACGACCACTTTTATGGGAGCCAGCCGGAGACTGAGGGGCAGATAGAGCAGTACACCCTCAGATTTCTGATCTATCTCCTCGGCACCACCTTGTTCGCGAATAGGTGGAATATCATGGGTCCGTCTCTACTCAGTGCTTTGGTAGTGTTGTTCTAGGTGCGTTACTATGACTGGGGTGGTGTTGGTCTCACCACCCTGTACGACTACATGAGCTCTAGTTCCTGTAAGAAGGGAAACATAGTCGGCGACTACTGGAGAGCTTGGGAGGTATGTTCTGCATTTCCATTTCAATTTCTATTGTATATTGTGCTTTCTGCCTTTATTTCTATTTTTGCCTGTTGACTTACAAACTATTCTTTTCTTGTAGCTCTGGGTATATGCATACTTTCCTGCTCTTGCCCCAGTTCCGAGAGATGAGGTGGAGGTAGCTGTGCCTTACTCGAGGCGGTATGACGGCAAGTGCTATCCTTGGCGCCGTAGTGTCACCACTTTCGCCTACTACCGCTGTTTCTTCGATACAGTCATAGCACGCGAGGTAATCTGAAACTCATACCCATTCCATTCCATCTCTATTGTTTTGGTTCATACTCTAACAATTGACTTCAACTATGAATCCCCTGTTTGCAGGTCACGTGGCAGCTGTGGATGGTCATGCCCGACGGGACGTAGGACGAGTATGTCGGCTCCTAGGATACCTCCCGGTTGTGGATCCTGATGGAAGGTCTCTTCTGTAGGACCTAGTATTTGGGGGAGTGCTTTGTTTGCCAGACTCTGGGCCTATTCAACCCAGTTGTTCCTGCTCCCCCTCCGCTTTCTATAAGGACCGCTGATAGTCTTCCTGTCAAGGCGATCATGCAGTTCATGGCAGGGCAAGATGTTGATCTCTTCCACGGAGTTGGGGACTACATTACTTTCATTTGGACCTATCTTATGCCACCTCTGACTAAACCTCGCATAGGTGGCGTTGCCGATGATTTTGCCACTAGAGGCGTTGCTCATACGACTGAGCCTGATGTTGGAGGGGCTGCTCCCTCCGTTCATGTAGTCGGTCTTCCCATGATCCCGACTACAATCACATACTGGCGGCCGAACGGGATAGCCCACCAGATTCTAGTTGAGTACCTAGAGGAGTGCGAGTATGTTAAGGACCTTGACATGCAGCAGGTACGCACATTGTCTTGCAGTTTGTATTTCATATTCCCTTTTCTGTGTACTGATGTTCAAATTCACTTGTAGGCACCGATGGGTTATGTTGATAACCTCCTTCAGTTTGTCGACTCGGTCCAGATGGTACGAAAGAGGAAGGCCTTGCACGCCTAACACTGTCATCAGGTACCTCATTTTTCTCATCTGACATGCATTGATTTCCTTTTTCCATACTAATACTGTTCATGCACCAAACTATACTGATATTTTATTTCTTGCAAACTCTTTTCAGCCTTCGCTTGCACCAGCAGCACCTGTAGATGCACGTGGCAGGGGTGAGGGAAGAGGTAGAGGGAGGGGTAGAGGCATTCGGAGTCGGAGCCAGAGCCAGAGTAGAGACAGCGAGTCCTGGGTGCAGGGGGCTTCACCGTTCGCTGAGAGGACTTTGATCAGCAAGGATACTAAGAACAGAGACACCGAGGAGATCGTGAGTTAGCACTCCTAATCTGATGACAGGGATGATGATTCTATCTCAGAGTCATATTCTTCTGATGATAGTGGTGCTGATGGTGACAGTGATCCTGCGTCTCGTTCTTGAAAGAGGACGAAGAGGGCTTCCTGATGCACCTGACTTTAGCAGGCATTGCTTTTAGACTCCTCTCTTTTCTTTTCTTTTCTTTTCTTTTGCTGTGTAGTACATAAATTATATAGCTTCAAATAGGTTCTTTATTTTTTTTTCTTTTGAAAACTTGTCTTTTCTCCTTTGTAAAAACTATGATCGGGGTTGAACCCTGCTGATTATAAACGAAGGAATTTTTTTTGTTTTGCACAATATCTCAAGAATGGCACAATACTTGCATAAAAATGACAGTGTCTGAATTTGAATTGAGAACGATCACGTTTGAATAAGTTCTTAATTGAATATTGAGCCTACAATTGACTAAAATACAAAAAATGACTCAACAAAGGAAAAACAACATAAACACACCTATTTACACTTGCCGGCAACAAAAGACTCAAGACAAGATCCAAAAACAAAGAGGGCAGACATAACATTGTTGCCAAGCTATTTGGTCGACATACTTGGCCGACCAATGAAATGTATGGCCGGCTAGTGAAGTGGCCAGTCGGCTAAGACTTGCGGCTGGCCAGCTAGTAACTGCTGTCAACCACTCACACACCTTTATCCTCTATAAAGGTCTTCTCTTGCTAATTTTTCTACAGAATCTCATCTTTTTGGTAGTTTTCTCTGAAAATGGAGATTTTCCTTATTGAGAGGCTCAAGGATTGGACGGCCACTTTGGATGGCACGTAAAAGGTGAATTTTAACAGTTCAAGCATAAACGTTTTTATTTCCTTGAGCCACACTCCACTTTGTTTTCCATTCCTCCACGCTGCTACCCGCTATTGGGACCCGATTACTCATGTATTTCACTTTGGATCACAAGTGATGTGTCTTACTCTTGAATAGTTTTAATCATTAATGGAGTCTCGACATAATGAAGAGATTATGCCTTAACCCCTTTTTGGCCATGCTCAGGCTCTTGAAGGGATGTGTGGCCTCTCTTTTAACGAGGCTAAATCTTTGGCTCATAATGGAGAGTTGAACATTCTTGGTCTGATTCACCGTTTTGCCAACATCGAAAATAGGCGCGATCTTCTTTGGCAAGGTTATCACTAACATGCTCTTTACATCTGCTTGCTCGCCCAGTATCTTCTTGCCCCTAGTGGTAGTGGAGTCAGCATCCAACTGATTGAAGTGGCTCAACGCCTCAAGGAGGGCCGAAGTTGTAAAGGCTTGGCACTGGCCGAAACCATAATGGGTTTGGATGCTTTCCACCGGCAAGAGACTTCTCGGTTTGTGGGAAGTCCACTGCTTCTCCAGGTATTATTTCCCACCCTTTTTCATTTTTGATTTCTCATATCACTTTGGACACTCAATCTTTATTTCTCTTAAAAGCCCTTTCCATACTTTTTCTCTTAACCCACATCTCTCTATTCTTTAATCTCTCTTATTTGTTATCCCTTCCTAAGTGTGGTTGATGGACAAGCTAAAAGTGGTGAACCCTTGCCCCGAGTATTCAACTAGATCCTACTTCTTTTGCCTACAGCTTGTGAGCCTTCCCACAGAGGGATTGTGGTGTGACTGGATGTGCAGCAGATCTGCGACTAACATCGCTTAGTGATGCCCCTAGCTTAACTTGTCCGAGATGAGTTACAGCATGTCCTGCCAACCAGGTATACCGTTGATTGGCCTTACACACTGTGTTTTCTATTTCCCATTCCGGTTCAGATGCCAGTTTGGGCGTGAACAGACTCGTCCAGATGAGGGGGTCGAATATCTTGCTCCATTTCTAGTCCGTGCTTCGCACTTGGCTCGATATCTTGCTGCTTAGAGGATGAGAGAGCTTTTGGCCCCTGATGCTAGCTTCAGTTGTGCCTTTTCTGGTGAGTGCTTGACTTGGCTTGAGGATGAGACATAGGTTGGGCCATCCTTGGCTACAGAGACTTCTGCAAGTGCGGACAAGAGGCAGAGGACCACTACCTGACTTATTTGTGCCCCTAGTTTATTGTTTTGACTTTTCTTTTCAAGTTTTATGATGTAAAAGTAACTTTGATTTATCCTAAGAGTTAGAGGGTGTACTTGTTTTGAAATCATGTAATTAAAGTTGTGAGTATTGAAAATTTTCCTTTTTGGTCCAAAGAATGGTCTGCGTTGCAAAAAGTAAAATTTTGAGAAAATCAACTTCATTAAAACTTTCCAAAACAATTCTCACGAACGGTCAGTACTAGATACATATAGAATCAATCCTTAAGACATATAGCTCTGAATAAAAAAGATCATAATTGCCCACAACCACATTCACCTTTACTACTGTTCTGCTCCTTACTTTATCTTGCAACTGACCCTTCTGCCAAATGATGGGAAAACAGTCAAGCCGACTGATGGTGAGATGGACTGATCAAACAATGGATAGGATAGTTGAGTTGAAAATGGTTAGGGCCAAACTTCAAGATGAAGTTGCTTATGTATCCCAAATATGGGAATCAAGCCATACTTAGTTCGGTTAAGGTTTACTCGAGTATTAACTCTCTCCTTTTGCACTCTAACTTTTGCCAAAGCCGCCCTTTCGGATTTTCAACCTTATGAGCTCTAATTTCCTTTTTATTTCTAATTTTTCATGCTCTAACATTTGCCTAAGTCATCCTTTCGAGTTTTTGGCCTAACGAGCCTCTCAAGGATAGTATTCTTTAACTTGTCCGTATTGATCAGTTGCGAGAACTCCAAGCCATCTAAATCCATAAGGATGATTGCTCCTCCTGACTAGATAGATTTGATGATATAGGGACCAGTCCAATTGGGTCGAAACTTGCCCCTAGGGTCATGGATGGCAGCTCGGTTGTCTTTGAGCACCATATCTCCTTCTTTGAGGTTTCTGGACTTGACTTTCTTATTGAAGGCCCTGGCAATTCTGCGTTGATATCCCTGGATGTTATATAACGCCTTCAACCTCTTCTCATCAAACAACATCAATTCTTTGAACCTATTCTGTTGCCAATCTGCCTCTGTTATTTGACACTTGGCTATAATTCTCAACGATGGTACTTTGATCTCAATTGGCAAAAAATCTTCCATCCGATATACCAAAGAGTAGGGGGTTTCCTCTGTAGATGTTCGAATAGACGTTCGATAACCCAAGAGCGCAAAAGCCAGTTATCTAGCCAGTCCTTATAGGTTTCCACCATCTTTCATAGAATGTTCTTGATAATCTTATTTGCGGCTTCAACGGCTCCATTGGTCTGTGGCCTATATGTTGATGACTAGTGAAAAGCCACGTTGTACTTCTCAAGTAAATCCACCACCTCCTTCTTGAAGTGTGAGCCATTGTCCGATATTATCTCATTTGGCACCCAATACTTGCAGATGATGTTGTTCTTGATGAACTTGGCCATATGTGACGCATTTAACACAGAATACGACTGTTCTTCCACCCACTTAGTAAAGTAATCAATTGCCACTAGAATGAACTCGTATCCATTCGAGCCCTTTGGTGAGACCGCTCCGTTGACATCAATTTCCCAGACTGAGAAAGGCCATGGTGAAGTCATATTGTAAAGCTTTGACAGCGGGATATTCATGAGATTGGCATGGGTTTGACATTTGTGGCATCGCCGAACAAAGTTGATACAATCATCCTCTATGGTTAACCAACAGTAACCTTGCCCAAGGATCTTGCTGGCTAGCATCACACCATTCATGTATGCTCCATATTCTCCTCCATGGATGGCCTCCATGAGACGTTTTGACTTTTCTTCTTCAACGCAGAGCTTGTGCATTCCCAGATGCCCTCTTTTATACAAATTATTTTTGCGTATGATGAATTGGACAGCTAGACGTCGTATTCCCCGTTTATCCTTGGCATTAGCCCCTCGTGGGTACGTGTCCTTCTCCAAGAAGTTCCAAATGTCATGATACCAAGGGTTCTTGTCTTGAACCTCATCTATTGCGGCTATTGTCTCGTAAATAGGCACATACTTCTGTTCAATGATAATCGGATGCATCTTAACCCCGATTGGTATGTCTACTATAGAGGATAGAGTGGCTAGTGCATCAGCAAACTGATTGTTCTCTCTTAATAGACGTGTCAATGTCAGTTTTTTAAACCTTGGAATTAGAATGTCCAGGGTCTGGTGATAAACATTCATTTTCTCTTCTTTGACCTTCCAATCTTCATTGACTTGAGAAACAACCAGATTCGAGTCTCCGATGACGTCCAACCTTATTGCCCCTAGTTCTAGGGTGACTTCTAATCCAACAATACACGCCTCGTATTCTGCTTTGTTGTTGGATACTTTGAACTGGAGTTTGAAAGCTAGAGG
Source organism: Camellia sinensis (assembly GCF_004153795.1). Classification (NCBI taxonomy): domain Eukaryota; kingdom Viridiplantae; phylum Streptophyta; class Magnoliopsida; order Ericales; family Theaceae; genus Camellia; species Camellia sinensis. The sequence goes on from NW_021024849.1 coordinate 3,589,386, forward strand.
TATATGGAAATCATTGGGCGCTATAAGCAACACGTCTATCCCATAGCCATATTGATTAGCTGCTCCATCAAAGTACATTTTCCATGTCTCCTCTTCTACCTGCAGGATCTCCTCATTTGGGAATAGGTACTCTACTTCTTCATCTCCTTCTACTAGGTGGCCTACCAGAAATTTCGCTACAGCTTTTCCTTTGACTGCCTTGCGAGTGACATACTTGAAGTCAAATTCAGAGAGAAGAAGCAACCAATGAGCTAGCCTACCTGTAAGTGTCGATTTCTCAAAAAGATATTTAATGAGATCCAATCTCGAAACCAAAATTATGGAGTGGGCTAACAGGTAGTGTCTCAACTTTCTAGTGGCCCAAACTAAAGCCAAGCAAGCCTTCTCAAGAGGAGTGTATCGGGTCTCATAATCTAGCATCTTTGTACTCGGATAGTAAATGGCCTTTTCCACCTTAGTTTCTAATTCTTGTGCTTGCATGCATCCCATGGTTGACTCTGTCACTGACAGGTATATGATCAATGGCTTCCCTGGCTCTGGCAATGACAATATAGGTGGATTCTGAAGATACTGCTTGACTTGTTCGAAGGTGAACTGACATCGATCGTCCCACTAGAACTTTCCCTTTTTCAAGAGACCAAATAGTGGTTCACAAGTCAAGGTTAATTTAGAGATAAACCGTCTTATGAATTACACTTTTCCCAGAAAGCCATACATTTTCTTTTCAGTCCTTGGTGGTGGCATTTCTAAGATAGCCTTGATCTTGGATGGATCTACTTCAATTCCCCTCTTTGTAATCAGAAACCCAGTATTTTCTTTGCAATCTCCTCAAAAGTGCACTTTTGTGGATTCAACCTCAGCCTGTACTCCCTGATCCTCTCAAAGAACTTATCCAGTGTAATGTAGTGGCCTTCTCGCTCTTTGGATTTTACAATCATGTCATCCACATACACCTCGACTTCTTTATGGATCATGTCATGCAGTATTGTGGTCGCAGCCCTCTGATATGTAGCCTCGACATTCTTCAGCTCGAATGGCATGACCCTGTAGCAGTAGATACCCCATGGCGTGCTGAATGCAGTCTTGTCTCTGTCCTCTGGCACCATCAGGATTTGGTTGTACCCTAAAAATCCATCCATGAACGATAACAAGGCATGGCCGACGGTGAAGTCTACCAACTCATCAATGTGTGGCAACGGAAAGTCATCCTTCGAACTAGCCTTATTCAAATCCCTAGAGTCGACTAAACTCTAATTCTGTCGTCTTTCTTCAGAATTGAAACGATGTTGGCCAACCAAGTCAGATATTCAGACACCATCAGAAATCTTGCATCGATCTGTTTGGTGACTTCCTCCTTAATTTCAGTGCCCAATCTGGACGGATTTTGTGAAGTTTCTGCTTGACTAGTTAGGCCTTAGGATCGAGAGGGATCCCGTACTGTACAACCTTAAGATCAATTCCAGGCATGTCTTCGTAGGACCATACAAAAATATCTTTGAAATCTTTTAGCAAAGTGATTAAATGCTAGCGTTCATCCGAAGACAATGTGGAACCAATCTGGACTAAGCATGTATCTTTCTCAGTACCCATGTTAATTGAAATGATTTCGTCCATGTAGGGCTTAGCATGCCTCTTTTCCTCTTGGTCAATCAAAATTTTCAAAGCCCGAGAAATTTCTTCCTCTTCGTTTAAGTCAAAATTTTGAAAATCAACATCATTATAGCAAACTAAACTGATAAGTTGTCAATGTTAAGTCTTTATTTTGGTTTGTGATAAGTTGTTGACAATGTAACTTGGGAATTATGATATGTGGATAAGTGTTTGATCTTGTTCATATAAGCACTGCTCAATGGACATTATGCTATATTATTTGCTTCCGCCTTAGGCCCAGTTATTATAAATATTTGGGATTTGTATGAGGCCGTAGGTAATCGAGTGATTACTAGCTGGTCATGGTCCAAACTTTTAGGAGTGGGTTTGGGTCGTGACACATCGCCATCGGGGGGATCTATGTTGTGTTCATCTATTTATCATGTATGCAAGGTTTGGGTTGGGAATTTTATCTTATATGTCGATTTGTTGTCTTTAGACATGACTCATTTTGATACAATTTTGGGTATGGATTGGTTATCAAAATATTATGCAACTATTGATTGTGTGTTCGACCTTCGGGTCAAGATGAATTTTATTTTGAGGGTAAGGGTGTAGTTCCTCCACCATATATAAACTCCGCAATGAAAGCTCATCAGTTGATTAATAAGGGATGTCATGGATATTTATGTAGTGTATTGAGTGTTTAGATTGCAGATGCTACCTTAGACAACATTCCAGGAGTAAGGGACTTTCTAGATGTATTCCCAGAAGAATTATCAGGAAATTTGATTGACCGAGAAATTGAATTTGTGATTGATATGGTACCGGGTACACAACTGATTTCTAAGGATCCATACCGTATGTCGACCATTGAAATGAAAGAATTGAAAGTCCAGTTGCAGGAACTACTTGATAAAAGGGTTTATCTGTCTTAGCACATCACTATGGGGTGCACCAATTTTGTTTGTGAAAAAAAAGGATGGGACACTCCATGTGTGTATAGATTACTGGAAACTTAACAAGGTAATTATCAAGAACAAATATCCTTTACTTCATATTGATGATTTGTTTGATCAGTTATAGCGAGCTCAAGTGTTGTAACAATCTGTCTGGGTGACCGCTCGAGCGGTCAATCCACTACAAGAAAATACACATTCGGCTACTAAAAACTTAGTCGCCAAAGCCTCATTTTTCGTCGCCAAAAGTCAATGGCAACTAAAAGTTTTAGTCGCCCATTTGGTCAGGTATACTTTGTCGGCAATAGTATTGGCGACTAAAATTTATTTGGTTGCTAATTTACAACTTTTGACTACTAAAAATTTATTAGTCGCCAAAGGTAACCTTTTGGCGACTAAAATATTAGTCGCCAAAAGTTTCTACATAAAAATGAATTCAACTATTGGCGACTAAAACTTTTAGTTGCCAAAGGATGTTTTGTTCTTTTGTGACTAAACTATTTAGACAACAATAGTTTCTTTTCTCAATTTGATTTGTTTTGGCTACTAACTATTTGGTCATCAAAAGTCTTTTGTTTATTTTTTACTACTAAATATTTAGTCACAAAAAACCTTTCCTTGCATTTTTGGCTACTAAAATATTTAGTCGCTAAAAACTTTATAATTTTTAAAAAAAATTAATTTCTCGACCACCTGTATTTATTCCATTATTAGTGCAACTTGTACCTTATATATAAACAAAATAATACTTGAATACTGATTATATTAGCAACCATTTCACAACGTGCATACATTTCACTTGCAACTATCCAAAAAATTCATATTTAATGTCAAATTCTAAATGTAATAGAAATTCTATACAAACCAATATGATCCAACCTCAAAAATATTATTCCATACATAACATATGATTAACCAAATTTAATATCCAAAAGGTAATCTGTACCATGCCAAAAGAGTAATCTGCACCACCAAAAAATTAATCTGTACCGCACCAAAAACTAATTTGTACCACATCAAAAAGTAATCTGTACCACACCAAATTTCAGATATGTACCACACCAAAAAAGTAATTTGTATGAACAATTCTAAGGATGGAGGTATAAAAACAATGTCTTCCGTACTTGTCAAAAAAAAGTTGTATCCACAATTCCATGCCAAAAGCCATCTGTAAAAATAAAATTAATCATTAGTATTGACTAAATATTGGCATATTTTAAATTATAAAAAAAACATATAAAACTCAAATTTAATTAATCTTTTCAAATTAATCATTAGTTTTGCATACTTAAATTTATATGAAAGAAAAATGTGTAAAACTCGAAGCATATATTAGGCAACCAGTAATATTTTACAAGTAATCATTGTACATAATTAATAATTATTTTCCCATTTTTTTGCTCCAAACATCGTTTTTGACTAAGTTGAAGGTGTTTTCCACTCTAACTCTCAAGTTGTGTGTCCTATTTATGTATTGTCTATCCATAGAGGTCACATTTGGCACGGGGGAGCTGCCCATTGCATCACAATAGTAGTTGGGGGGCTGTTTTGCATTTTCGCCCCCCCGAACGCCTTTTCTCGACTAAGTTTAAGGCATTCTCGACTCTAACTCCCAACCTACATGTTCTATTTACGTACCATCTATCCATACAGGTCACATTTGCCACGGGGAAGCTACCCGTTACATCACAACATTGGTTGGGGGGCTGTTTTGTATTTTTGGCCCCTAAACTACTTTTTTTGATTAAATTTAAGGCATTTTTTACTCTAACTCCTAACCTACGTGTTCTATTTATGTATTGTTTATCTGTACAGGTAATATTTGGCACAAAGACGCTGCCCGTTACATCACAATAGTGGTTGGGGGTTGTTTTACATTTTCGCCCCTCGAATGCTTTTTTTTTTTTTTGACTAAGTTTAAAGCATTCTCGACTCTAATTTCTAATTTACGTGTCCTGTTTACGTACTGTATGTCCCTACAGGTCATATTTGGCACGTAGAAGCTACCCGTTACATCACAACAGTGGTTGGGGGACTGTTTTGCATTTTCACCCCTCAAACACTTTTTTTGACTAAGTTTAAGGCATTCTTGACACGAACTCCCAATCTACGTGTCCTATTTACATTAGGCTAATAGTCAAAGGAATTACTCTTGAAAATAAATTGTTTTTCAAAAAAAGAAACATTACATTAGGCCAGACTAGGATTGTGCCTTCCAGGCGATTGAAACTCAAGTCCACAAAGGAAATTCCTAACGAGTTGAAAACAACATCGACAATTTGGTTACGAGATAAATCGAGCATGTCAATCGGCATTGACAATTTCCAAAACCAGCCAGGTATTGTATCTAAAATGGAGACATTTGTGAGGACTATAGATGAAAGTTCTTTTGATTTCTCTGCCATGTTGGAAATTTTGAACGCAACAGATAGTTACTGATTTGGATAGTTAACAGGATAAATGGAGGAACCCATTCACGTGTCACATAAAAAATGCAAGTTGTGTCCAAAGATACGGAGAAAACTCGTAGTTTTGCAAGGCACTGTAAATGGTTTTGGGACAAGAGGCGTTTCCAAGAATTATGGAAGAGTTGCAATTTAGTCAACTCTGTGAGTCTTTCTAAATTTATAGGGATAGACCCAGTCATCTCATTTGTAGTTTACTGATTTTAAAAATTTATTGAAAATAAGTGAAAGAGTTATTAGCGAGAGCTAATAGACGAAAGTTGTTGTCAACAGTAAAAAATAATAGTAGAAGGTGGTTGGTGATTTCTGCAAAGTTGTGGGGCTTCTTGTATTTTCTCTAAATCTTAGGGGAGATCAATATAATTTATCCAAAAGAATAAGTCCAGGACACAAAAATCAGTTACAAAACAAGACACTGGCTATGTTTAATTGTCCGAATTGGATATAAGAGGGTGAGGAGTATATGTAATACTTAGGGGTATAGAATGTAATATAATATTTAGGATATGAGATGAATTATATATGTTGTGTAATCAATTTTATTATATTTGGTTAAAGCAAGATATAATATAAGATAAAAAAAGAGTGATTATTTTTTAGAAGGATGATTATCCATCCTTTGGTAGGGGGATCAGTAATAAAATAGGAGTTAGTATTACATATCATTTACTTTTGGAGGATATAATACATCGTCAGATTTCATATCGGATAACCAAACAAATGATATTAAAAATGTGAGACCCATATGTTTTTCTTTATCCCTTATATCCAATCAAAAAAGTATATTCCCCTCTATATATCTCAATATCAAACATGACCATAACATATATGGATGGATAATTCTTTTCAAAAGTGGGTTCAGCTAACAATTTTTTTTTCTTTTTCTCAAAAACTTATCCATTCATGTATATTTTTTGTTTTATTACGTGTTTATAGAAAACAATAAAAATAAAAATGATAATTGATTATGAACTGGCTTTGGAAGTCAGGATCCAAAGCAAAAGCAAGAGTTTTACCTGATAATCCCACCCCACCAAGCTTTTCATGATTGCTAAGGACAAGAGTAGTGGTGCAAGTTCTGCTGTGGTGCAAGCAGCCACACCCATGGCTGAATGGCTATAAGACACCATCATGTAAGGGCTCGGACCCTTGTTGCTAGCAGCTTTCACCACAAAGGGCTATAAGAAAAGTGCTTTACTTGATCAATTGCAGCAACCACATCTGCAAGAGTCCCCAAGCTTGGAATTATGGGTGATGCTATGGTACATTTAGGTGTACCATACATTTAGTTATGAACTTATATGATTTTATATCATAACCTATACCATATTAGTCATAAGAGTCTCGGGTGATGCTATGGTACATTTAGGTGTACCATACATTTAGTTATGAACTTATATGATTTTATATCATAACCTATAGCATATTAGTCATAACTATCACCATATTAACTCATAACTTAGTTATATTCAATTATTTACTTATACCATATTCCTTCATAACCAGGTCATTAAAAGTGACCTGCTAAACAGGTCACTTTTTATAGTTATGAGCTAAAATCATATTTCTTCATAACTATAATCAAATTGATCATAACTTAGCTATAACTACATCTCATAACCAACACCATTTTGTTCATAACTAATATCACATATTTCATAACAACATCTCATAACCAACACCATTTTAGTCATAACTAACATCACATATTTCATAATCATAATAACATATCTCATAACCAACATCACTTTGATCATAACAAATATCACATATCTCATAACTATTGATCACATATCTCATAACCACATCTCATAACAAATCCCTTTGAGTCATAACCAACATCACATATCTCATAACCACTAGTCACATATCTCATAACCAACACCTTTTTGTCATAACTAATATCACATATTTCATAACCACTAATCACATATCTTATAATTAACACCTTTTTGCTCATAACCATATCACTTTGATCATAACCAACATCACATATCTCATAACTATTAGGCACATATCTAATAACCAAAATCACATATCTCACAACCACTAGTCACATAACCAATATCTCATAACTCATAACCATTAATACATATAGCATTTCTTTTGTAGAGGAGGGACAAGAACTCTTGCTCAGCTTGAAATGATTAGCCAGCGGAGTACTGACTGGCTTGGCATCTTTCATGTTAAACTTCTCAATCACCCGTTCAACATACTTCTCCTGTGACAGCCATAACTTCTTCGCTTTCCCGTCACGCATAATTTTCATGCCCAAAATTTGTTGTGCATGGCCTAGGTCCTTCATGTCAAAGGGCTGTGATAACTCCTTCTTCAGTGATCTGATTGCTGGGGCATCCTGTCCAACGATCAGCATGTCATCAAGATAGAGCAAGAGTATGATGAAGTTTCCACCGGGAAATTTCCTGACATAAACACACTAGTCTGTAGCAGTTCTCTTGTACTCATGACCCACCATGAATGAGTCAAACTTCTTGTACCACTGTCTCGGTGCTTGTTTGAGGTTATAGAGACTCTTCTTTAATCTGCAGACTACATTTTCTTTCCCTTTGACTTCAAAACCTTCTAGCTGCTCCATGTAAATTTCTTCCTTCAGATCACCATGAAGAAATGTCGTCTTCACAACCATCTGTTCAAGTTCCAAATTCAAATTGGCCACTAGTCCCAAAACTACTCGAATGGATGTCATTTTCACAACTGGCGAGAAGATTTCATTAAAATCAATACCTTTTTTTTGCCCAAAACCTTTGACAACCAATCGAGCCTTATACTTGATTAGCTTTCCACTGCCATCTTTCTTTAACTTGAACACCCATTTGTTCTGCAATGCTTTTCGACCTTGGGGAAGTTTCACCAAATCATAAGTCTAATTTTTCTACAAGGACTGCATCTCTTATTGTATAGCTTGCTGCCAGTTACTCTTTTCCTTATAATTTTGAGCTTCTTGGAAACTTTCTGGCTCCCCCTCATCAATAAGCAAAATATACTCAGAAGCATGATATTTTGACGATGGCTTAGACTCTCTTATTGATCTTCGTAACTGTGGACCAACAGTCTCTGGTGGAGGGGTTGTGGCTCCCCCTGCTCAACACCCTCTGCTCAACGCCCTCTACTTCTGGATCTTCTTCTTCTGGAAATCCATCATGCAACTCTACATCATTAGTTGCATGCTACGGTAGCTCTTCTTCATCAGTGGCATGCTGTGATAGTGTAGGATTCAGAATAATTTCTAAAATATCATCAACTTTAGGTTTGGCTGGTTGCCCAAAGTCTTCTAAGGTCTGGCCTTCTTGAAACACCACATCTGGGCTTTGAATGACCTTCTTGTTTTTTGGATCCCACTATGTATCCAAATTCTTCATCTCCATAGCCAATAAAGATGCATGGAGTGGCTTTATCATCCATCTTCTGTCTGTGCTCCTTGGATACATGTGCAAATGCTTTGCACCAAGTGAGAGTAAGGTATCTCCCTTCCAGACCATACTTCTTCTAGAATCTAAAAATTCAGTGGAACTGATGGCAATCTATTGATCAAATACCAAGCAACACGAACAGCTTCTCCCCAAAATAGCTTTGGCAGCTTTGTTATTTTGAGCATACATCTGACCTTCTCCACAATGGTCTGATTCATTCTCTCGGCTACACTATTGTGTTGTGGGATTCCAGGAACAACCTTCTCATGCCGGATACCGCGAGTAGCACAGAAGGCTTCAAGCTCCTTTGACGTGTACTCACCTCCATTGTCTGTTCGAAGATACTTCAACTTCTTTCCGGTCTCCCTTTACACCATAGTATGGAATGTCTGAAAATGATGGAACACCTCAGCTTTGATCTTTAGGACATAAACTCATACCTTCCGTGATGCATCATCAATAAACGTCAGGAAGTATTTTCTGCCACCCAAAGATTCCACTTCTATGGGACCGCAAACATCAGAGTATACTCTACTCAATAACTCTGATTGTCTTCTGGATGATAAGTGGAAAACGACTCTATGATGCTTCCCAAATGAGCAGTTGTCACAAGGATTCAATTTTACATCTTTGGCAAAGGGAATAAGAGACTTCTTTGCCAGAATCGGCAATCCTTTTTCACTTATGTGACCCAATCTTTTGTGCCACAAATTTGGTGACACCTCATCTTCTGCTGCGTTAAGGCTATCTGAATTCACCTCCACATGAGTCTTGTATAGTGTGTCAATTTCCTGTCCTCGGGCTACCACTAGAGATCCCTTTTTCAACTTCCATATGCCTCTACTGAAGTAGTTATCATAGCCTTGTCGATCTAAGGCTATCCCTGAGATAAGATTTAGGCATAAATCATAAACATGCCTGACATCTTTCAACACCAACGTGCACCTAGCTTTGGTTGGATGCGAACATCATCGATTCCCACAATCTTCAAAAAACTGGAGTTACCCATCTTCACTGTACCAAAATCTCCAGCTTGGTATGTACTGAAAAACTCCTTCTGGGATGTAGCGTGGTAAGAAGCTGCTGTATCTACCATCCACTCGGTGTCGTTGTCTGACATATGGAGGCATTCTTCTTCTTCAACAAAGAATAATGCAATATCCTATGATATAGTAATTGCAGTGTTCCCCTCTACGATCTTTGGCTGTCTATTGCCTTATTTTTGTTCCCCCTTTAAGGCATAACAGTATTTCTTTATGTGACCCTTCTGGCCACAATGGTAACACTTGAACCTTGGCCAACTCATACCTTCTCTAGATTTCCCTCTATCTTGAGATCTTCCTCTGCTGCGTCCTCTACTTTTGCTTCTTCCTCTATCTCTGTCTCTGCCTCTGCCTTTATTTTCTATGACAAAAGCATGAGACTAATCTCCACTCATGTCTTTCTTTCTTGCCTCTTCACTGAATAAAGCATCTGTAACCATGCTCATGGTCAGTTTTCCTTCTGGTGCAGAGTTGCTGAGGGACACCACCAACGTCTCCCGACTGTCTGGCAAGAATTGAGCAGTAAAAGGGCCTACATCTCATCATCTAACTCCATTTTGATAGTTGCCAGTTCGTTCACCAGATTTTGAAACTCACTAGTGTGTTCAGCAATAGAGATACCGTCTTTCAACTTCAAATTTACAAGTCTTCTCATCAGGAGGGCTTTGTTCCGAGCAGTCTTTGACTAGTACGTGCCTTCTAACTTCGTCCAGAGAGCATAGGCATTAGTCTCCTAGGTGACATGGTGGAAGACACTGTGATCAATCCATTGTCTGATATGGCCAATGGTTTTTCGCTTCTAGTCTTCGTCAATTTCCGTGGTTGGTTTAAGTCCATAAAGCTCAATGGGATCAAACAAATCTCAACAATACAAGACATCTTCCGTTCTGGGATTCCAAATGGCATAGTTGGAAGTAGTCATCTTGATCATGGATCCCGAAGTCGATGTTAATTCCTCCATCAACACTTGTCTCTACAGAAAATGATCTATTTCTGAAAATCAGGCTTCGCTGTTGAGTTCGAATTGGTCAAATTAGCTAGAAAAGCACTTCGGATTGCCAAAATAAAGACTGTAATTTTTTGAAGTCTGATTTGTACGAATGTGTCTGGAATATTTCAAATAGTTGGAAAGTACTATTGGATCATAAAAAACGGACTCAGAATGGCTCAGATCAAGCCAAAACAAGTTGAACGGTTTAGATTGGCAGAATCTGGTGCAGCTGAGAAGCACTGGATAATTCCTCCGGTTTGGTTGCCGTCAAGTTGACGTCAACGGCGGCGGCGGCGTGGCTTGGCTGGCGAGCGACTTGGTCAACAGCTAGTCAACAGCTCCAACTCGGCTCGGATGACGTCAGCGAATGATGTCAGATTGTCTTCTCCGTTGTGTTCGCGCGTGAGGTGCGTACGACCAGTTGCCGGCGCGTGAGAACAGCGTTAAGTGCGCGTGTGGTGCGTGTAGCCTCCTCCGTTCTCCATTTTTTACAAGGTTTTTTTTAGTGTGCTCATCTCGTCGAGGGCTTTCAGCTGGCGTGATCAAAAGTGGATTTCGACCACTTCGAATTCTGGGCAAATTTTGAAAATCACACTTTGTTTTTGCAAAAAACGCTCCACCAGCTCTGATACCACTTTGTGAGGATCATGGACACCAAGAAAGTAAATAACAAACAATCACACACACAAATGAGACACAAATCTTTACATGGTTCGGCCCAATGCCTATGTCCACGGACAGAAATGAGAGTTTCACTAAACAATAGCAAAACAAAACAGAGGAGGAGAACAACTCTTCTCACTTAACTCACAGCTTTCTCTCTCTCAAATTTTTGATACCATTCATCCTCTCCCTCCCATCTCTATTTATACACACACACACACACACGGGGAGGCAAATTCCACCTAAAATTTCTACATTCTTTAATGGTTAATGAAAAGAATCAACAAAGGCAACAACATGAAGAGAAGGGAGAGTCTTGCATATGCCCAGCTCAGACTTTCACTTCCCTTGAGGTGGAAGTCCTCATACATCATCTTCTTTTACCCTCTGCTTGCATGCATGTGTGGTTGGAGCTAACACTAAGACCGTCAATTGTTGCCGGATCCTATCCACGTGAGTTCCAGCATCACCTTTAATTCGCTTTGTTCTAGTGGTGCCATCGTCTTGTTAATGATTGTGCCTTTGTTTTTCTTGCCAGGAATGATGTAAGGTTTTTCCCCTGAAATATGCCATCATCCCAAAACTCAAATTAACAATCAACACAACATTCTAGTATGCTATAGGAGTTTATACAGCCGATAAGGTGCAAAAAGTGTTGGAAATGAACTTGCTACACATGATACATTGTGCAGAAGCATGACTGCTTCAATGGAGCTTCCATGGTCAAAGGGTCAAAGACTTAGACATGAAGAAGAAAAAAACTCTAGCCATGATTTACAGATAGCTCCAGCCATGCTTTCACACTGGTAAGAGCTTCTACAAATAGCTCAATCACTAGCTTAGATTTGTATAACCTGATAGAGGGAAAATCTCTCTCTCTTAAACATTGAAAGATTTGAGAGAGAATATTTTGGGATTTTTTTTATTTTTTTTCGTCTTCAGTAAATCTTTAAAAAAATAATTCAAAAAAGTTTAGACTTCTAAATTTAGCTCGACAAGACGAATAGGAAAATGATAAATTTTTTTAAAAAGTTTCAAAAAAAATCTAGAAAAGACAAAAATAAGTATAAACAAATAATATTTTTAGCTTATTTTGATTTTTTCAATTTGTTTTTAGAATTTTTTTAAAAAGATATACATTTTAGATTCGTCTTAACAAGACAGATTGAGAAAGTAAAAAAATTGACATAATTTAAATTAAAAAAAAAAACCACTAAAAATAAAAAATTTTGAAATGATAGGTTGTCTTTTTTTTTCTTTTTTCTTTTTTCTTTTTTTCCAAAAATACAATTGTGTGGCTTTTCTTTGTAAGTTCATAGAGTATAAATGAAGAAACGAAGACAAAATAACCTGAGACATCTTGGCTTGCAACAATTGGCTCATCATCATTGAAGCTCATTTTGCCAAGAAAACTAATACACCAATTGAATTTGCTAAATTTTCCTTAATCCCATCTCACCACTTGCAACCTCAAATAAATATAGAGAGGATACAATTGTTAAAAAAAGGCTTTCTTATAGTCTTTTTTTTATCTTTTATCTTATATCTTAAGGCCCAGATATGACAGCTCAGGTTTTTTTTTTTTTTTTAAATTTTATTTTTTGCATAGCGAAAGGGATCTCTATTGCATTGAAGGGAGCAAACACTTTCTATTTTAGGGTTGGATATGACAGTTCAATTAATGCACATGTTTTCTTCTGTGTGTTGGGTGTGTGGATCCCAACTAACCAAAATCTTGGCTTCTACTTCTTGACTTTTATCAGCTAGCCAATAGTAGAATTACAATTTCACATGTAAAACAAATTAATAGATAATCTCACCAATTATACACGTGAACTAATATATATATATATACTCCACCAACCGCTATATTCATTCAAACAAACTATACACAGAGTCATAATATATATATACTCTACCAACCGCTATATTCATTCAAACAAACTATGCCTCCGTTTGGGAAGTGGGTTACCTTTTTGGCTTTTTAGTTATTTTAGCCTGGACTATTTTAACTTGGTTTGGGAAAGGTTTTTTGACTTTTTGGCTTTTTGGCTTTTTTGACTTTTTTTGTGAGAGAAGATTGTAATGATTATGGGTTGGATTTGATGTTTTGTTTTTTGTGGCTAAAATAGCCTATTTTATTTTTTGTGACTATTTTAACCAAAAAAACCTGGGCTTTTAGATTTTAAATAATTAATTTTTTTTAATTAGCTAACCTCATTCAAGCATAAATAAATAAATAAATAATATTTCTTGATTTATGATTTTCAAATGAAAAGTTTATTAATTCATTTCAAAATTTAAATATACATATATTTATACTATATATTAATGAAAAATTAAGTTTTCTAATGAGAAAGTATTAGGGCTGAGCAAAGAATCCGTGAAATTCGTAATCCGATCCAATCCAGTCCAATCCAGTAGGTTTGGATTGATTTTTTGAATCCGTGGTTTGGTTCCGGATTGAAAAATTAAAAATCCGTAGTTTACGGATTGGTTCCGGATTGAACCCCATGGTTTCGGATTGGAACCGATCCGGACCGTATACAAACAGTCTATATTTTTATTATATACCCTCCTGCATAGTATCTTCTCTTATTTCATATAAAACTTAAATCCAAGCCTAAACTTGCATAGTATCTGCTTTTATTATTTTTGTTTGCTAGTTTTTAGTGTTAATTTGTAATGGTCTAAATACTTATGGTGGAACTAATTTTCTTATGATTGTTTAAATTCTAAAACAGTTTGTCGCTATTATGAAAAGACATGTTGCTATTGTGAAACTAATATGGTACTATATTTATATTTTTATAAAATTAAAGTCATATAAATTTTTTTGTAATTTAATTATGCAAATTCGTGGTCCTAAACCGATCCAATCTGTGTTTAAATGGATTGGTTCGGATTGGTTCTATGATTTAAATGGATTGGATTGGTTCCAATTTTTCAGGATCCGTAGATAACGGATTAGTCCTGATTTTACTCCAATCTGATCCAATCCGGACCATGCTCACCCCTAGAAAGTATGCGAGAGCTCCAAACGTTCAATACAACAAAATACATTTTTACCGACTAAAATTGGAGATTAAAAACAAATTTAGTCTCTAAAAGTTATGAAATTGGCGACCAAAAATCTTTTTAGTTAGCAAAAGTACAATATTTAGCTTCTAATTTTTTTTAGTCGAGGTATATTGATTATTAGCAACTAAAAAAAATTAGTTGCTAAAAATACCAGAAATTGGCGGCAAAAAAATTATTTTGGTTGTCATATATTGAGTTTTGGCTACTAAAACTATTTACTCGCCGAATGTAAAATAAAAAAAATTTTTTTTTGGTCTCCAAAAACATATTTTCAGCGATAAAAAAATATTTTAGTTACCGTATGTTGAGTTTTGGATACTAAAACCATTTAGTCGCCGAATGGAAAATAAAAAAATATATTTTTTTTTATCTTTGGCGATCAAACACATATTTTCAGTGACAAATAAAATATTTTAGTCATCGTATATTGAGTTTTGGCTACTAAAACCATTTAGTCGCCGAATGAAAAATAAAAAATTATTTTTGATCTTTGGCAACCAAAAGTTTGGTCACTAAAAAACTAAAATATTTGGAGGAAGACATTTCCAATTTTGGAGGGATTTATAAAATGAATTGGTAACTAAAAATATTTAGTCGCTAATGGTGTAATATATATATATATATATATATATATTTTCTGAAGTACAAAAATAAATAAAAAAATCTTTAAGCCTATTTCCTGAGATTATTGTCCAAAAGATAATCATTTTCTAAAATCAAATAAAGAAACACGTTTTGTTGACCTTCTAAAATCCTTCATTCCTTAAAAAAATTAAACAAAAATCAATTCAATCTCTCAAAACTCAATTTCTTATTTTTTGAATTAAGAAAATAAATAAATAAATCTTTAAACCATCCCCTAAGATTATTGTCTAAATGATAATCATTTTCTAAAATCAAATATAGAAACGACGTTTTGTTGACCTTCTAAAATTTTTACCTAAAAATCTCATTCTTTAAAATAAATTAAGTAAAAATCAATTCAAATTTGTTTAAATTATTTGTTTGGTTGATTTTGTTTCCCTATAATTAATTGAAAAACTGATTTGGTTGTTTCCCTATAATTAAATTACAAGTGAAAACTCATGTTATGTTGCAGGATGTGAAAAAAATTAATAAAATATTTTTATATAAAATAATATAAATAGTTAAATTTTTATATGTAAATTATGAAAACAATATATATATATATTGAAATCTACAATTTAGGTTTCACAATTTATGTATCAATTTTTAATTCATCACAATTTCAATTATGTAACTTTCAACCCCCTTCCTAGACTTATAAATTTGGGTGAGTTCAACCCAAACAACTTGAGTCAAGCCTATAACATAATTTTTAATTCGGTGAGGACTTATGTAAAATTCAAAAATTCGAATAAATTTGAGTGGACTTGGGCAGAGACATCAAATAACTCAAGCAATCAAAACAAAATTGTATATATAAAATTATTTGCTAATTTATTTTTTTAATAATAAATAAGATTAATTAAAAATTTAATATTGACAAACAAAAGCAAAAGCAATATGCTTAAATTTTTTCAATAGAAGTTTTTTTTATTATGTTTAAAAAAATAGACCTTTTAAAAAAAGGATATCAAATAAGTTGATATTAACAAAAAAATTACATTTTATAATAGCATAAAATAATTTAAATATAATAAAATTAAATTTCTTACAAAATAAAAGTATCTTGATAAAAAAAAAAAAAAAAAAGATAGAAAGAAGAAAATTTAAAAGGGAAATTATAGAATTTTCTTAGAATACCACGTGTTCGGACTCCTTAACCAATCATCATTCAATATGTCCCTCATATTCCCCAATCATCTAACATAATATCCCACCTACCCATCTTTTCCGCTAATTACAACATTATGAAATATCACGTGCCTATACTTTGAAATTACTGAATAATTACCCAATTTAGAATGGTATTCTCATTTGATCTGAAAAAAATTTTAGATGACTAATAAATTATCACCTATAATTCTCATTTTTTTAAATAAAAAAAGATATTTTACGAACCATCACTTTTAATATAAAAATAACATTTATTTCTATTTGTCTTAACAAAAGTCATGTTTTATCAATTTGAGCCAAAAAAAAATTCGTTTCATTTTTTACTTTAATTTGTTTAATTAACAATTGATGTAACGGCCAGACTTTTTTAATACTCAGATAGTATTACCTTTTTCCCTTTAAATCAATCCATTCAATAATAATAAACATGCATAAAGCATTTAGAAATGAATGAATTACAATATCCTCTTCGTATACATCATGAATAACAATACAGGTCTGTAGGCTTACATCACCAGGTACAAACAAATGAAATAACAAGGGATTGACCCTTTTACATCATATTGGCATTCCGCCTACAAGTGTAAGGCCCCGTGGCCAACAAATAAAAGATATCTAGTCTTGAGCAAGCTTTCACTCTATACTTGCAAGATAATTAACAACGTGGGATGAACACAAAGGTCCAGTAGAGATCCCAATGATACTAAGCAATATCAAATGAACTCTTTCTCTATTTCTTCACCTTGTTCCTTCAACCTTTTACAACGCCTCCAAGCCCAAATGGGTACTTTCAAACATTTCTAGGGTTTTCAAAACCCTTTTAGCTTCAAAGATTCACATTTGTGAGAGCTTTGTTTGCTAGTCCTAAGTCGACCTCCACTTGTTCGACGAAATGCCTCAATGAAAAAGCTACTGCTGCACAGTCATAAGATGATTAGGGAGAGAGAGACAGAGAAAAAAAAAAGAGAGAGACAGAGACAGAGAGGGTAGTAACAAGCTATCATTGAAGAATAACAAACTAGCCAAGAGCAAATTAGCCAAGAGTAAATCAAAAAGTAAATTTGCCAAGTGCAAATCAACTAAGGTATCCATGAAGGAGTTTGATAATCAAGTGGATGCTCAACTATCTACCGATGAGATGCCTATTGTACTCCCCGCCGGTCTACACACTTTCGAGAACCCCCAAATCTCTCTTCTGGAGATTTTTTAGGACCATGGCAAGGGCCCTCAAGTGGAAACAAAAGGGGATTAAGGGATGTAAATTTAGAGGATAGCTCAATCGAGTGTGATTGTGTCGATCTATGTTTGTGTGGAAATCTTGGTACACACCACAATTGCAATTGAATGTGGAAATGGAAGCCTCAACTAAGCAATCATAAAAGCAGCATCAAACACCTAATGCGTGGAACACACTAAATAGAGTGCTAACTAATCTTGAACAGTGGCCAAAATTGGCCATTGTGTGCCCACTGGTGGCAAACGAAATGAAATGTCAAATAAACTTGGCTCACTCAGTGCTGACCAAATGAGAGAAGTAATGGGCACTAAGCAACGAAAGAGAGTGTTGAAAATGTGCGAGCTTGTAAAAATGAGGAGTTGGTTGAACTACATATGGAAGACACATAATCTGGCAAAGGTGAATGTCTTGATGGTGATACACCTGTTATATCAGGTAAGCCTCTACAAGCTTGGATCTCTTTAGTTAAAGAAGAGATTAACAAGGTATCAAAATTGAAGTATAAAATAGGTACTCATAAGATTGAGAACCTAGTAGATGGCATGTACAATTTCCCTGTTGAGATCTCAAAAAAAGGATTTTTCCATTGGAAAAATGCCTTGGTTGAATATTTCATTGATAAAAGATTCTCTTTCTATTATGTAAAAACTTGGGCAGAGAAACTTTAGGGAAATTTGCTTGATGATATTGTTTCCATTGATAATGGTTTTTTTATCTTTAAAGTAAAAAGTGAAGAGGCTATGGAGAAAATTTTGGAAGATGGCCCCTATTACGTTGGGGCTAGATTAATTGTTGTTTAAAAATGGCAATTGGACTTAAACTAACAAAGTGTGAATTTTCGAGTGTGCCGTTGTAGGTGAAGTTGTATGATGGTCCTTTAGAGCTTTAGACTGACGAGGGTTTGGGTTACATTGCTAGCATCATGAAAACTTCTCTTTATTTGGATGAGCATACTTTCAAGAGAAGCGGAGTTATGTTTGCGAGGATATGTGCCAACAAATAAAGAGATCCTTGAGTCTTTCAAAATAAATCTTGGTTATGGTGACCCATATGAGATTCAAGTTGAGGTTCCATGGAAGCCTCAAAGGTGTGATGTTTGTAAGGCTTTTGGTTATACCATTAATTTGTGCCCTCAAAAGCCAAAGACTTTTTCAAACAAGAGTGGAGAGTCAAGGAGACTAAAATATAAATTCCGACTAAATGGGAAGTGGTGAAGAAAAAGGGGAGAGATGGTGGGCAAGGTTCAACAACAATGATAAATAGAGAGAGAGAGATATACACCACCCCCTCAACATCTAATGCCTTTGATGTTTTGAATCGTGTGATGTGGGAAAGTTAGGGAATGGAAATTTAAGTCAAGAGTTGTTGTGCCAAATGAAGAGCCTAAAAAATAACGGGAGTCTATCTTCAAGTGGCCCCAATAATAGGGAGACTACAAATAAAGATAACAGAAGAAAACTCAAAGCAAAACTTCATAACTTGAAGGGTGTTAGAGGGAAATTTTGAATCGTTTTTGTTGTGAATGTTGTGTTTGTCTTCTATATGCTTAGTTTTGTTTCTTTTGATGAAATAGTTTTGTTTTTATTTTTTTTGTTCTCCTTACAAAAAATGTGTATTGAATTTCATTGTATATCTTCTTTTTTAGTTATAATATGACTTACTTATAAAAAAAAAATAAGCCTCTAAAATAAGATTACAATAAGCCTCTAAAAAGAGTATTCCTACTGTTTCCTTAATGCAACAACCACTGCCCCAAACCCAAGATCAACCAATTAATGCACAATTTGAACCTATACCCACAAAATCAAACACATCAGGTGTAGACCCCATTTATGAGAACTCGAAAATACAAATCAAGTAAATAATTAAATAATAATAATTTCACAATCTCAAATATTTTGATAGTGAATCCTAAAGTGCAAATTAATTGTTATTGAATGATCTTTTAATTAATTTTAAACCTAAAATAAATTTATGGTGAAAGTCTTTAATTTAGAGGCAAGATTTTTTATTTAAAAATATATATATATATATATATATATAGAGAGAGAGAGAGAGAGAGGAGGAGGAGGGTGTGACTTGAACTCTAGACCACAAGGTTAATATATAAGACTCTTACCATTTGAGTTGCATATAACTTATATATTTGTTTTGTATATTTATCTATTTATTTGACCTATGTGTGCCCACCACTAGTATAAAATAAAATAAACACAAACCCTATTCTATTATTTGTTCACCACATAGGGCAACAACACGAGAGAGAGTTTGAGAGAAGGAAAAAAAAAAAGAAGTTGTAATCAAATAACTTTTGGGTGTGTGGTAGGGTTCTAACTTTATTCTTTATTTTGTAGTTGTTTTATATCCTTATTTTATTTTATGATTTAATTCATTGATGGGGAGGTTGTAGGTGTATGTAATTTGTGTATATATATATACTGTTAAGAAATCTAAGGAGTTAAATTCATGTATAAAGAATGGTGTAATTCTTAGTCCAAAAATTCGGTACAGAATCACAAACTTTAAAAATGAAGAAACCATATCACATGAATGAATTTTGAACTGAAATTTTTACAGTAGATTAATTACATAAGAATTTTCTCATAATTTTTGGGAGTCGAAATCTATATTAACTGGTGCGTTCAAATCTGTCCAGAAAACTAGTTTAAAACAGTAACTTCGGAAGTGTCGTTTTTTTGGGTATAAATCCGAAAATTATCAAATTAGTGTCATTAGAACCGGTTACAAGTCTAGTTTCGTACTTTTTTAGCCTTGCGTTGATTGCTCATGTATACTAAGAGAACCGTTAATTTTTTTAAAGTGCTGCATAAAACAACCTGTTTAGATATAATTAATTGTAGAGAATTATTTTGATAACCAAATCAAGTAAAACCAATTGAGTTTGAAACTTAGGATTTATTAGTTGATATCTGCAGGGTTTCAAAATTTTTCGAACAGTGTGGAGCGGGTTTTTGTAATTTTCAAAGTTAGCAAATAGATTGGAAAAGCTTGTTTAAAACTCTGTTTTATCTTAAACTTACTTTTAGTTAAGTTTCGATCGGAACCCATGTCTTGGATAATTTTAGACCTTGAAGAACATTAACTTAGGTATTATTTAAGAGTAACAGTGAGTGGGGTTGAGCTATGTTAGTGCGCTTTAGTGTGAGTTACTTAGTTTATTATTCTCTTTAGTATTTTTAAATTAGTAGTGACGTGTAGTCTTCATACTTGGTTCAGGGTACTAGTTGGACTTTCATACTCTATTCGAGGATTATATTATTTCGTTTTCAGGTGAGTAGTTTCATGCTACATATTTTTATAAATGTTCCCCTATTCTGAATTGTTGGAAAATTAAATTGTTGTTTTCAGGACTAAACTGTTTTGATAAATTATTATATTATTAATGGAATCAAATTATTTCTGAAACATATGTGAACTTGGCATACTGTAAACTATTTTTTTTGGTCTCATGTTTATAACGGTGAACTTCCATGTTTTGCGAAACTAATGTATACTGATTATTGGGACCATCTGTATATTTTAGTCCAAGGAAATTATTCCACTATGTGTGGTGACTCTAGCCACTAGGGAACAGATCCGAGTTGGGCCGTGATGACTCTAGTGGTCAACGATTGTAAGGAAAAGACCTAGGTTAAGCTAGGTGACCTTCAATCGGATCGTCTTAGAGAAAAGACCCAGGTTGCCACCCTGAGGATGACTCTCAGTTCGGTATTGAATCCAAAGGGGCTTATAGCCTTGAGAACTGTGTGGCATTTTACTTGTTATTTCTTGGTATCCAGAAAATTATTGATGTTCATGTTGTAATATGTTTTAAGTGAAAAATGTCATTTATCATGTTCTTGAGAGACATGAGTATTTTAACTATTGAACTGTGGAACCTTATTTTTGAAACAGATTCTCTTTACCAAACTGTATGCCAATCTAGTTCCTATGATATATCTCTTATTTTGGAATTGATCCCTGTTTTCAAAACTGTATATACTATCCATGTAGCTACTCACTGAGCTATCAGCTGACTTAGTTATTTACCATTTCCAAGTGTTAGAAGGACTTAGAGTGGACTCATGGCGTAGCGGGGACTCAAATCCATAGACCTCTAAGACATTGCGTGGACCTCTAAGACATTCATTTATTTTGTTTTAGACTGTTATGTCATGTTTGTGCATATTTATTTTTATTTTTATTGAGGTTCATTTAGGATTATTTTGATATGTGGGTTGTTTATATCCCATAAGTTTGGATGGTATTGATTACGGTTGGTTTTGCCGTTTATACTTGTGGCATGTCACTAGATTAAGTTTTGGTTATTTATTAATGGACTATTTTATAGTTATTCAATGTGTATAGATTCGTATTTAGGCTTACGTGTGCCTTGGGCTAAGGCCCTGCGGGCCACGGCCGGTCATACCTAGGTTTGGGGTGTGACAATTGTGGTATCAGAGCTATAGGTTTATTGAGTTGCATATCTTGCATTTCATCATTTAGACGAGGTCCGAGTCCCTGTAGTCCTTAGTAGTGTATGGTTAAGTTAGTTTTGTTTATGCTTCTGTTGAGATTTTCTTGATTTCATTTTGAAGGTTAAGAGATGGCACCTAGGAGAAAAAGTGTGAATGCTCTTAGAACTGATCAACCAACCGTTAATCATAGAGTTCCCCCTGTTCCTATTCCACCTTCAGTAGCTCCAACTACTGCTCCAGCTGTGGGCATTATTCCCCCTAATGCACCATATGTTGCTCAAATGGTCCCTAAAGCACCAGGAGTTGTTCCTACTGCACCAGCTACACAAGTTTTACAGTCATTGTTGGGATTACTGAACAATCGTGTAGCCCCACAACCAGTAGTTCCACCAACTTTAAGATTGGATAGAGGTTCCTTATTTGAGAGGTTTATGAAGGCAAAATCTCTAGAATTTCACGAAACAGTGGACCCTACGGAGGTAGAGCCATGGGTACTAGAGATGGAGAGAATATTTGATGTTCCAGGTTATTCAGTAGACCAGAAGGTGGCCTTTGTAGCTTTTAGGTTCAAGGGTCAAGCAGAGCTTTTAGGTTCAAGGGTCAAGTAGAGCATTGGTGGCACATGGTGAAGCGTCAATGTGAGGGTAGAGAAACAGAGCTAGTATGGTGTAAGTTTCTGGAACTATTTAATGAGAAATACTTCCTTGGAGCTGTGTGAAGGCAGAAACAAGTGGATTTTCTTAATCTAAAGCAAAATGAAATGACAGTGGCTTAGTATGAAGCCAAGTTTGCGGAGTTGTCGAGGTATGCCCCACATCAGGTGGCCACAGAGGAAGATAGAGTGATGTTGTTTGAGAATGGCTTGTGGTCAGAGATCTATGCAAAGGTAGCCATTTTGGAGATAAAGACATATTCCGCATTGGTAAGCAAGGCATTACTAGCTGAAAAGGGAGCAGAAGAGGAAATGAAAGCTGAGGAACAAAAGGCCAAGGAACCACAAAACAAGAGGCTCATGAAGGAGGGACAAGTAGAGCATCGTGGTGGTGATAGCAATCCTAGCAAGAAGCCTTACACCCAAGGTCAGGTTAGCAATGGCATAAGGTAGCAGAATCGGAGGATTTGTGATAGATGTGGTAGGTCACATTCTGTTTTGTATAATTATGATGGCACAGCTCGAATATGCTTCAAGTGTGGCAAGCCTGGGCATCTCTGTGCACAATGTAGGTCCAAGAGACTGGGAGGTTAGTCAGTAGCACAATCATTTCAGGGGCAAGGGCAGAGACGAACTTTTTATAGCGGTGGGTTTAACTAGAAGCAAAATAATGGCAAAAGTGGGACTACCCAAGGTCAAACATCCGAGAATGGGACTCAGGAAAAGAAGTCAGTGGCTACCCAAGGACGTGTTTATGCCCTCACTAGAGAGGAGGCTGAGGCTGCTCCATCTGTGGTACAAGGTACACTTCTTATATCATCTGTACTTGCCCGAGTTTTATTTGATTCAGGATCTACACATTCTTTTGCTACACCTAAGTTTCTACGTTGTTTGTCTATTCCTTGTGAGCCTTTGGATGCATGTATTGTTGTGTCTACTCCATTAGGAGAAACAGTAGTGTTAGGGGATATTTGTAGATCTTGTGAGATAGAGATGGATGGTAGAATTTTTCTAGTGGATTTGATTTCTTTAGAGATGAAGGATTTTGACGTGATTTTGGGGATGGATTGATTGACGAAGCATCATGCCTTTGTTGATTGTTTTAGAAAGGGGGTAGTTTTTGCTATGCCGGGGCAACATGACTTTTCTTTCAGGGAGATGGGAAAGGGTCTTTTATTTTTTTTATTTCTTCCCTTCAGGCTAATCGAATGTTGAGAAAAGGGTGTCATAGTTACTTAGCTTGTGTGGTGAGTACTGAACAATCAGAGCAGAGGTTAGAGGAGTTGCCTATAGTGAGGGAATTTGTTGATGTTTTTCCAGAGGAACTACCTGGTCTTCCTCCAGACCGTAAGGTAGAATTTTCCATTGACTTGGTCCCCAATACAACACCTATCTCTAAAGCACCCTATAGAATGACACTGTTGGAGTTGAGGGAGTTACAAACTCAGTTACAGGAGTTGCTAGACGAAGGTTTTATTAGGCCTAGCGTCTCACCTTGGGGAGCACCTGTGTTGTTTGTGAAGAAGAATGATGGGTCTATGAGATTGTGTATTGATTATAGAGAACTGAACAAAGTCACAGTGAAGAATAGATATCCTTTGCCACGCATTGATGATCTATTTGACCAGTTGCAGGGCGCTCAAGTATTCTCTAAAATTGACTTGAGGTTAGGCTATCACCAGTTGAAGGTAAGGGATGAAGATGTTCCTAAGACCGCTTTTAGAACCCGTTATGGGCATTATAAGTTCTTGGTGATGCCTTTTGGTCTCACAAATGCACCAACCACATTCATGGATTTGATGAACAGGGTATTTAAACCCCAACTAGATAAATTTGTGGTAGTGTTTATTGATGACACCCTAATTTATTCGAGGAGTAAGGAGGAGCATGAGCAGCATTTGAGGGTAGTACTGCAGATCCTTAGGAAGAAGAGACTGTATGCAAAATTTAAGAAGTGTGAATTCTGGTTGAGCAGTGTATCCTTTTTGGGTCATGTGGTGAGTAAAGATGGGGTATCTGTGGATAGCACGAAGGTGGCAGCAATTTTTGATTGGTCACGACCTACTTCTGTTACAAAGGTACGCAGCTTTCTAGGGCTTGCTGGATATTACAGACGGTTTGTGGAAGGATTCTCCCATATTGCTTTGCCACTTACCAATCTCACCAGGAAAGGGGTAAAGTTTGAGTGGAATAATGATTGTGAACGTAGCTTCCAAGAGTTTAAACAGAGGTTGACATCAGCTCCAATCCTTACCTTACCTTACCTACAGATGTTGGTGGTTTTGTGATTTACAGTGATGCTGCATGACAGGGTTTAGGACACATGCTCATGCAGCATGGGAAGGTGATTGCTTATGTGTCACGGCAGTTGAAAGAACATGAAAGAAATTATCCTACGCACGACTTGGAGTTAGCAGCAGTGATTTTTGCTCTTAAGATCTAGCGACATTATTTGTATGGAGAGTCATGTGAGATTTACACTGATCATAAGAGTTTGAAGTATATTTTCACACAGAAGGAACTAAATTTGAGGCAAAGAAGATGGCTTGAGTTACTAAAAGATTATGATATGAATATTTTATATCATCCGGGGAAGGCAAATGTGGTTGTAGCTGCTTTGTCTATTGAGAGTTGTTTGGTGGAAGACATGAGACGTTTGAGGCTTGAGGTTGTTACACCTGGTGATAGGGCTTATTGTAGTCAATTGACAGTTCAGTCGACCTTGAGAGAACGAATTCGTTTAGCTCAGGAGATTGACCCCCAATGTAAGTGTATTAAAGGAGAGATGGCAGAGGGTAAGCATGTTGACTTTGTGGTTAGTGATGATGAGTTGCTTAGATTCCGTAGCCGAATTCGTGTTCCTACTGGTGGTGATTTGAGGAAGGAGATTATGACCGAGGCACATAGTTCTAGTTACAACATTCATCTTGGAAGCACTAAGATGTATCGGGATCTTCATGAACATTTTTGGTGGAATGGTATGAAGGGAGATATTGTAGAATTTGTGGCTCAATGTTTGGTGTGTCAATAGGTTAAAGTAGAACATCAGAAACCCGCGGAGAAACTACAACCCTTACCTATACCAGAGTGGAAGTGGGATCATGTTACCATGGATTTCGTGTGCGGATTACCTCGTACTAGTAGTAATCACGATGCATTTTGGGTAGTTATGGATAGATTAACCAAGTCAACACATTTTATTGCAGTTCAAATGAACTATTCTCTAGCTCGATTTGCACAGTTGTATGTGAAGGAGATTGTTAGATTGCATGGTGCACCTGTGTCAATAATGCCAGATCGGGATCCTCGTTTTGTGTCTAAGTTTTGGGGTGCATTACAGTCAGCTATGGGTACTCAGTTAAATTTTAGTTCAACTTATCACCCTCAGACAAATGGGCAATCAGAGAGGACTATTCAAACCCTTGAGGATATGTTAAGGGCTTGTGCTTTTAAGTGGAGAGGTAATTGGGATGATTATTTGCCGCTCATGGAGTTTGCGTATAATAATAGTTATCATTCTAGTTTGGGAGTAGCTCCTTATGAGGCTTTGTATGGGAGGAAGTGTAGGTCTCCTTTGTGTTGGTATGAGGTTGGTGAAAGGCAAATGTTGGGACCTAATTTGGTGGAGGATGCTACATAGAAAATTATCTCCATCAGAGAGAGATTATTGACTGCTCAGAGTAGATAAAAAAGTTATGTTAATCATCAAATGAGAGACTTAGAGTTTCATGTGGGGGATATGGTATTCTTGAAAGTATCGCCATGGAAAAGAGTCATCAGGTTCGGAAAAAAAGGAAAGTTAAGTCCTAAATACATTGATCCATTTAAGATATTGAAGAAGGTTTGTGAGGTTGCGTACCGTGTTGCTCTACCCCCTAGGTCGGCCGGAGTACATAATGTGTTTCACGTGTCTATACTGAGAAAATATGTGCACAGTCCGTCACATGTGTTAGATTATGAGTCGCTTTAGAGTAGAGAGGATTTTTCGTATTAGGAGATACCTGTTCAGATTTTGGATTCGAAAGAGAAAATGTTGCGTACAAAGGTCATTAAATTGGTTAAGGTACTGTGGTGTAATCATCTAGTTGAAGAGGCAACTTGGGAACGCGAGGATGAGATGCGCGAGAAGTACCCACATTTATTCTCATGATTTACTCAGGTTAGTTTCAAGGACGAAACTTTTTTTTTGGGTTAGAGGGGGGAAAATATGAGAACCCGAATATACAAATTAAGTAAATGATTAAATAATAATAATTTCACAATCTCAAATATTTTGATGGTGAATCCTAAAGTGCAAATTAATTATTATTGAATGATCTTTTAATTAATTTTAAACCTAAAATAAATTTATGGTGAAAGTCTTTAATTTAGAGGCAAGATTTTTTATAAATATATATATATATAGAGACAGAGAGAGAGAGTGTGACTTGAACTCTAGAGCACAATGTTAATATATAAGACTCTTACCATTTGAGTTGCATATAACTTATATATATGTGTGTGAGTGATTTTCTGACCACACTGCCAGCTTAGTAACCAGCTGGAGAGCACCGGCAGAATAGATGGCACCTGGCTGACCTGCAACAGAAAAAGAAGATTCCGGCGGTGGTTCATCCACCCGGGGGCACTCCGACGATCAAGTCAGTATATCTCTCAAAGATAAATCAAGTGCTAAACTCACAAGCTTGAGTATCAAAAGCATACCTTAGACCCATGGGGTGCCTCTCTTTTATAGCCAACATAAACCTAGTCCCAATAGAAGCCTAACTTCTATGGACTTAGGATTACTGCTAATCTTGGACTCCCAGTAAGATTAGGATAAACTCTCTAAGAGTCTTATCTTAATACAAACTGAAGTCTTCTCTCATTCTAGGACTCTTGCCCCTCATCCGCTTATCTCGAATTCTGATATCTTTGGAGGTAACCTCGGCCTATCCGAGATGACCTCGGCATAACAACCAGGACACGTGGCACCTCAGCTGACACGTCAGCGTCGCCTTGGCCACGTGTTGGTACTCAGAAAATATATCCCCACAACTGCCCCCTAGGTTCTATTACCTCGACATTCTGAGGTGATGGAACCTACACTGTTCGTTCATCTATGCCCCTCTGTCCGAGATCAAACTCGCCGACCTCAAAGTTCCCTGGACTTTACTGTCCACTTCTATCAAGTATCAAGCTTCATGCTTTCCAAGCTGCTCGAGATCACACCTCCTAGCCGAGGTTCTTGTTCTATTAATTCGTAAACTCCAAGAGCTTTGCAACTGCACCACTCACATTCTTCGGTGGGTTCCCGACTTCCAGTCATCTATTTGACTCCGGCGATCTTCATATCGGCGTTCATTTCTCTTGGTAGGTTCATGAACTCTTTTATTAATCAATCTTTCATAACTCTTCTGAATCCGTTTACTTGCCCTCTGTTGTCTTCTATTTTCGTCTGTTTTCAAGTTTTGAATTGTTTGAACGCCTGGCACTGTTCTTGCCATATCTGCTTTCTGTTGCTAGCATCGTGTCTGGGTCATTTCTTTCTTGTTCTTCACATACTTACTTAGTGCCTGTGCACTTGGCTTTATTCTTGAACTTTGTCATCTTCTTGACTCTGATTTTTTTCTATTTTCATTCAATCCTCTGGGTTTTTCTCTTTCTAGCTCTTTTGCTTAAATCTGTCATTGTTCCAAGCTTTCAAGCTCTGCAACTGTTTTCGTTCCTCTCCTTCAGTGAAGCTTACGTCATTCTGTCATTTTCGCATCCGTCGTCAGACTTCGGCAATTCTCATTCCGGCTTCCCTCTTTCTGGTAAGCCACTATTCCTCTTGGTTTTATTTCTTGTTGCTTTCCAAGAAGCTCTGCTTCATTGTTAATCACCATTGCTATTTTACCCGTTATTTCCAAATCATCTTCTTGAATACACACTATTCACATATCTGTTGATTTCAGCCACTGTTCTTGGCTTGACACACCTGTGCAATCTTTTTGTCTTGATTTCCTGATAGCTTCATCACCATTCTTGATTACGAATTACATTCTTGTTTCTGTTTTCTATGTCTTTTTCCAGATTCTTGCTTTCAATCCTTGCCTTCAAACTCCGAGGTGCCAATCACCGAGAAGAGCTTTGATCAAACTCTTCGGGAGATCGATGCTGAGCTCGAGGCCGAGAAGGCTGTTGAGAAGTCTTCCCAACTGTCTTCTATATCCTGCCATTGATGTCGAGTAGTTTTGTTTCCTTCTTTTACTCCTTGTACCTTGTACTTTATCCTTCTTTGTATGCTTTTAATCCGGCCAACGTGAATAATTTATTTTTTAATATTCAGGCCAAAGTGCCTTCTTTCTTCTTTAAATGCATTTCTCTAATTTCTTCTTTGAATGAATGTCTTCTTATTTCTGCTCTTGTATGATTCTACACTTAGAATAATTTGCATGTCTTCAAAGTACACCTTGACTGTGCAATCTCTTTGGGTAAAATACCTCTGTCATAACTTCTAATCTTGCTCATCTCGGCCTTGTCCTAACACTTGAAAATATTGTAACAAATATTTTCACAAGTGTTGCTTAGGACTTGTCACTTTCTCAATGTCTTCTATCAAGACTTCAGTTTTCCATATTTCAAGTTTTGACAACCTGGTAGTCTCGGCAAGTACGCAGCTATTGTTTGAGTTTGACTTTAACTTGTAAATTTTTCTCAAAAATTTCAACAAGTGTTTTAACCATCATCCTTTATCATAACCTCGGCTTAACTTCAGCTTGTAAATTTTTCTCAAAATTTCAACAAGTGTTAAACCATCTTCCTTTCAATACGACCTCGGTTTAACTATAACTTGTAAATTCACACAGAATTTCAACAAGTATTTAAACCAATCTTCTTCCGATACGACCTCAGTTTAACTTCAACTTGTAAATTCACACAGAATTTCAACAAGTGTTAAATATCATCTCGGTTTAACTTCAACTTGTAAATTCACACAGGATTTCAACAAGTGTTAAAAATCACATCGGTTTAACTTCAACTTGTAAATTCACACAGAATTTCAACAAGTGTTAAATATCATCTCGGTTTAACTTCAATTTGTAAATTTACACAGAATTTCAACAAGTGCTAAATATCACATCGGTTTAACTTCAACTTGTAAATTCACACAGAATTTCAACAAATGTTAAATATGACCTCGGTTTAACTTCAACTTATAAATTCACACAGAATTTCAACAAGTGTTTAAACATCATCTCAGTTTAACTTCAACTTGTAAATTCACACCGAATTTCAACAAGTGTTAAACATCATATTGGTTTAACCCACTTGTAAATTGCTACAAAATTCAACAAGTGGTAAACATCATATCGGTTTAACCAACTTGTAAATTGCTGCAAATTTCAACAGGTGATAAACATCATATCGATTTATCCAACTTGTAAATTGCTGCAAATTTCAACAAGTGGTAAACATATTCTTCTTCTCTCTGCCCCCTGCATGGCTTCTACATACTCCTTTGCGAACCTTATAAAAGGTCTTTAACCTGGCTAACTGCAGTCCAACCTTGTGTGTTTTCTTTTTTTATCTTCTGGGATCTGAGATCTGCTCACTAAGCTCTTCTCTTCTCGGACTTAAGTGTCGAGATCTTGTCTGCTAGAATCTTGGATCTGCTCACTCAAGTTTAGCTCTTCTCTTCTCGAACCTACTCATCTAGGCCGAGATCATGTCTTCTAGGATCCGGGATCCAGGATCTGGAATCCGGGATCTGCTCACTTAGGATGAGTTCTTCTATACTTGAATGTTATCTCCTTGGGAGTGCTCATGCCCTCTATCTTTGCATCCCTTCTGGAAGGGTCTTCGTTCCTCCGCAGGTATCGATCCTTCCATACCTGGAGGTCATCTTCGTTGTAGTATCCGCTTCGATCTGTTGTCTTTGGTGAGTCACCTTTGTGGCCGGCATCTTTCACTCCATGACTCTGGTCACGAGTTTCTATGTTGCGGTCGTCCCCTTCAACGTCGAGGTTGATAGGTCTCCCACTCCCAACAGGAGCGTTGTCTCCAATCTGATCCTTTTGTCCGTCATTGGCCATCTATTCTTCTTTCTTTCATTGGCCATCTATTCTTCTTTCTTTCCCACAGACGGTGCCAAATTGTGTGAGTGATTTTCTGACCACACTGCCCGCTTAGTAACCAGCTGGAGAACACCGGCAGAATAGATGGCACCTGGCTGACCTGCAACAGAAAGAGAAGATTCCGGCGATGGTTCGTCCACCCGGGGGCACTCCGACGATCAAGTCAGTATATCTCTCAAAGATAAATCAAGTGCTAAACTCACAAGCTTGAGTATCAAAAGCATACCTTAGACCCATGGAGGTGCCTCTCTTTTATAGCCAACATAAACCTAGTCCCAATAGAAGCCTAACTTCTATGGACTCAGGATTACTGCTAATCTTGGACTCCCAGTAAGATTAGGATAAACTCTCTAAGAGTCTTATCTTAATACCAACTGAAGTCTTCTCTCATTCTAGGACTCTTGCCCCTCATCCGCTTATCTCGGATTCCGATATCTTCGGAGGTAACCTCGGCCTATCCGAGATGGCCTCGGCATAACAACCAAGACACGTGGCACCTTAGCTGACACGTCGGCGTCACCTTGGCCACGTGTTGGTACTCAGAAAATATATCCCCACAATATGTTTTGTATATTTATCTATTTATTTGACCTATGTGTGCCCACCACTAGTATAAAATAAAATAAACACAAACCCTATTCTATTATTTGTTTACCACATAGGGCAACAACACAGCAGCCACGGGAGAGAGTTTGAGAGAAGGAAAAAAAAAAAAAAAGAAGTTGCAATCAAAGAACTTTTGGTTGTGTGGTAGGGTTCTAACTTTATTCTTTACTTTATATTTGTTCTATATCCTTATTCTATTTTATGATTTAATTCATTGATGGGGAGGTTGTAGGTGTATGTAATTTGTGTATATATATATATATACTGTTAAGAAATCTGAGGAGTTAAATTCATGTGTAAAGAATGGTGTAATTCTTAGTCCAAAAATTTTGTACAGAATCACAAACTTTAAAAATCAAGAAACCATATCAAACGAATTAATTTTGAATTGAAATTTTTACAGTAGATTAATTACATATTGAGTTGCATATATGAATTTTCTCATAATTTTTGGGAGTCAAAATCTATATTAACTAGTGCGTTCAAATCTGTCCAGAAAACTGGTTTAAAACAGTAACTTCTGAAGTGTCGTTCTCTTTGGATATAAATCCAAAAATTATCAAATTAGTGCCATTAGAACCGGTTACGAGTCTAGTTTCGTACATTTTTAGCCTTGCATTGATTGCTCATGTATACTAAGAGAACCATTAATTTCTTTAAAGTGCTGTAGAAAACAACCTGTTTAGATATAATTAATTGTAGATAATTATTTTTGATAAGCAAATCAAGTAAAACCAATTGGGTATGAAACTTAGGATATATTAGTTGATATCTGCAGGGTTTTGAAATTTTTCGAACAGTGTGGAGCGGGTTTTTGGAATTTTCAAAGTTAGCGAATAGATTGGGAAAACTTGTTTAAAACTCTGTTTTATCTTAAACTTACTTTTAGTTAAGTTTCGATCGGAACCCATGTCTTGGATAATTTTAGACCTTGAAGAACATTAACTTAGGTATTATTTAAGAGTAACAGTGAGTGTGCACTACTACAAATACAGATAAAGATCACACTTTTTTTGTGTGATGTTTGTTTTTTAATCACACCTTTTAAGTTTTATTAAAGTGTGGTCTTTGAGAATGTGATTAAAAAGGGTCATTTTTAATCACACTTTTTAAGTGTCATTAAAAAATGCTTTCATCACATCTTTTAAGTGTGATTAAAAACATTTAGATCAACCTTTTAAGTGTGATTAAAAACATTTAGATCACACATTTTAAGTGTGATTAAAAACATTTACATCACACCTTTTAAGTGTGATTAATAAAATTTAGATCACACATTTTAAGTGTAATTAATAAAATTTAGATCACACCTTTTAAGTGTGATTAAAAACATTTAGATCACATCTTTTAAGTGTGATTAATAACTAATAAAACCTGTGATAAAAAAAAAAGAATTCGACATATTTAAAAAATAATCAATATTATTTTTGTATGCGCATTTGAAGAATATAATACACACTATATACTATATTTTGAATCACAACCATATATTGAATGGAATAACGTCATATATTTCATAAATGAAAGTTAAATGTTCAAAAGTATATACAAAGAAATTAATAAAAAGTTTTTAACTGTGATTACATATATTAAAAAAAAAAAACTTGAAAAAACTAAGTTCTTGAATTCTTTGACCATATTTTGCATCTCTCCAAGAAATTTCTGACCTGAAAAATAAAAAAAAACAAATTAATTCAGAAACCGCTAGAAGCATATGAAAAAACTTACTATTTTTGTAGAGATTGTTCTTGTCTTACAGAAGACAAAATCGAACATTTTCTCACCACACTAACTCTTCATCCCCTGCATCAATAGAAATAAATAACGAATTTGATTATTACTAATATAAAATGTTTGTATTACCATTTTCTTAATTTTATTTTTTTAGGGTAAATATTTTATATTTTACATATTTATTTATTATTTTAATATGCACTATATTTCATATATTTGTGTGCTGTATTTTTTAAAAAATATTTTTAAAATATTAAAAATTCATTTTATTTTATAAATATATTTTTAAATATTTTAATTTTTTTTGTTATGTGTTTGGTTACAATTTGAGTGTGGAGTTTTGAAAATAGTGTAGAGTTTCGAGTTATGTGTTTGGTTATGGGTTTTCAAAACTCATAACAAAACAAATATTCTCTTTTAAAAACTCAACTCACAATTTCACAGTTAAATCATAACTTTACACTCAAATCATAATTCCAAAACTAAGCCAAACGGAGCGTTTTTAAAGGGATTTTAATGCTCATGTAGGTTTCCAATGAGAGGTTGAGAAGGATCCTCGGGAATAAAATTTTCATGTATATAATTCTACCAACTATGAATTATCAGTGAATAGGAACAACAAGTTGGTATTACAGTAGATGTCCCAATACCAAAAAAAATAGCAAATTGAAGACTCAAATTTTAAGAGCAACAGTTTGCTAGTTCGCACTAATTTAAAGCTATATGCATGAAGTCAAACAACATGTGAGAAAAGAACTTTATCATTCCTAAGAAAACTTTTTTTTAAAAAAAAGGGAGTCCAAAATGCAATGTACATACAGATTCTGTGACAGAGCAAAATGGGCAAAGATGCAGCACGCCTTGCAGCCTCCTGTGATCCTTTTATCTTGTTCCTCAACGTCGTGCATAAACTTGCCGTTGACTAATAAGCATGGTAATATTTTGAAGAGCACTATAAGGTGCACACATTACAGTATCATGTCACACTGGAGCAAATTAACTGCTGCTACTGTCATTAGGTCTTGTATAGTTTAGTTGATTCCATATCGTCACATAGTTGGTACCTTTGGGGAGATCTTCAAGAGAGCTCTTCCTGGATTATGGAATTAATTGAATCTCTGAATGCAATTTTTTTTTGTTTTTTTTTTAATAATCTCGAGGTATCTCCTCACCCACCTTAGTTTCAATTGGACTCGAGTGACCTTATATTTTCGAGCCTAAAACTAGTCCCCAAGGCAATGAAGGTAACAACAGATTAACCTCCAATGGCCCTTGGTAAACTGGAACCTTGAAACTTTAGAACTTACTCTCCAAACCCTTGGAATTCTCAAAATGTATATTGGGGTTCTCCAAAATATGTATTGTTAGTGCAATGTATCTAAACCATTGTTTCCCGAACAAAGTGGATGTTCCGAACATATATTTCTTGCCTGTTATTTGTTTAAAACCATGAATTGTTTTAGATCTTCAGAGTTTTGAAATACAGACCATAAATTACGTTGTTCATAGAAAGACAATACTAGTTTGTGTATTTTTAAAAATCATTTTTTATTTTTTATTTTTAAAAATTATAACTAATTTGATAGAAATAAATATAAAAATATATATTTTTTAATTTTTTAAAATTATTTTGTCTTAAAAAAAAAAAACCATATGTAAGTAATGAATTTTTGATTTTGATTTTGATTTTGATTTTTCTTGACAATACAATTTGAAAGATTTTCATAAACAAATTCTGAAACTCAACAAAGTATTGTGCAATTTCCATTGTTTTCATTCGGCAAATTCTATTAAGAGTAATGTTACATAAATTGATAAATCTTATATAAACTTATTTATTTATTTATTAATGTGACACTTAATACATTATCAAAGTGAGTTCTATGTTCTAAATTAAATTTTTATTACATGAAAAATCAATTAGTAAATAAAGTTTGTATGAATTTGTTGTAGTTTTGATCATATTATTGCGTGTATTATTATTCACTTTGTTGTTTTCGAATTTCATTTAAAGTGACAATATGTTGTATTTGATGACTAACAAAAAAATGTTGATTTGATGCTATAGTAGTTAAATTTTATGTTTTTTTTGTAATTAACTTGCTCTTGGAAAAAGTTGCTCTTCCAAATGTAAGGACACGTACCCTTGAAATATTTTTGAACTTTATGCTTAGCCTTGTGGCCATGCATGTGTATATGGTTCTTTGATTTTTGCAAAACTAAGTTGGTACATATCATTTTTTTATGCTGAAATTCTGTGATGCAGATCAAGTGGATATGCCCAACTGCTCCTACTTGCCTTAGTGGCTATAACTTGGTGGATTCCCCGCACTGCATGTAAGATTAAAGCTTAGATTTCTTCCAATTTTGAAGTACTGATACACTTATCTAAAGTGCTTTTGTGGTTTCGTATTAGGGTTTGACGTTAGAGAACTTTCAAGAGATAGTCCTGATGTTTTTGAAGGTTTAGACACTTCAGTAGTGCATATTGCAAACTTCTTGTCAACAGAGCCTGCTGATAGTAAGTTTCTGCCTTGTTACTTCATTGATTATAGGCCCTAAATTACTTAATTTCATGTGTTTAGTTAGTAGTTCATTTATCTATTGTGATAAAAAGTTTCATCAACTATCATGAATAAATTACCACCGTGTTGTTTAAGAATTCTATACTTTTTCATTTATTTATTTATTTTTGTATTAACTCATTTACAGTTAAACTTGGTATCGAGGGTTTTAGTATGGGTGTTGCAACTGCCCTCTACTCTGCAACTTGTTTTGCCCAGGGACAATATGGAAATGGGATCGATTACCCTGTTAACTTGAGGGCTATTGTTGGTCTAAGTGGTTGGCTTCCTGGTTCAAGGTATGAATGCAATATCTTCCTTCTCATTTCCTCTTTGTTCCTCTGTTATATGTACTGTTTTCCCATGTTGAAATAACCAATTTACTAAATAAATAAGATTCGTATGAGATGATTCTGAAAAATCTCATTTGATAGCTCCCTCTGGCCATATTTGGAATTGTTTCAAACTAATATTATATTGAGTTCCAAGGTGACCAAAATAGCTAATAAGTTTTGTACAGTGTCATCTCAGGTAGGACTCACTCATTGTTGATTCAAAAATTCTTTTCGCAAGTAAAGATGTA
>NW_021024849.1:3634467-3659939 GCF_004153795.1 Camellia sinensis
GAAACAAATAATTTTCAAACCTTAGTAATTAAAAAAAATCGGAAATAAATAAAATTCATTAACTACAAAAAAATAAATTATTTTAACCAAAAAAAATTATTTTCCCGCTCTTTAATTCCCCATTCTTTTCCCCCTTTTGTTTTTCTCATGATCTCAAATCATCAATCCCCAATCCTTAAACAAAAAATTCCCAATTTCAAAAAATCCCCCAAAAATTACCTCTACTTTCTACCAAATAAAAAATAATAATTAATTTTTTTTTCATTAAAATAAAAATGAAAACAAATAAATTTCAACCTTAGTAACTAAAAATAATAAAAAACAAAAAGATTTCATTAACTACACAAAATAAAAATAAAATCTAAAAATTATTTTAATAAAAATAAAAAAACGACTAGCTCCTCTTCTTTTTCTTTTTCGTTTTCCGCTTTTTTATTTCCTCTTTCTTTCTTTTCCCCCCTTTTGTTCCCCAATCCCTTAACAAAAATATCTCCCAATTTCAAAAATTCCCAAAATTACTATCTCTCTCTCTATCGACTGCAAGCAGCGGCAAGGGGACGACGGCGGCCAACGAGCGACGACTGTGAGAGCGATTGACAACGGCTAGAGCATTGACGCACGGCTAGCAGCCGCAGCAGCAGGTCGGCGTGCGCGTGTCTCAGATACTTTGCCGATACCTTTGTCGTTGGGTCCGTTCGCCTGTGGCGACATTGGGTTGTCTTTCTCGCTACTTTGCGAGTGTTTTTTTTTTTTTGTGCTTGTTCTTCTCTTTCGTAAGCCTTCTTCCTTCATGATATACAGAGTTTGGTGCATTGGTTTCCTTAATTTCGTTTATTTATTTCTCTTCAGAAATATAGGTTTATTATTCTTCTTTCAATCTCCCTCTTCTTTATTTTTATTTTAATGAAAAAAAATTATTATTTTTTTATTTTGAAGAAGCAAGGGTAATATTTTAATAAAAAATATTTTTCCGTGGCTCATTTTTTTTTTCGTTACTAAAAATCAGGAACTAATTTTTTGTGGTAGAGAAAATGGAGCAACAGTGAAGGTGGTGGATAAGAGGTAATGGTCGTGGTGGTGGTCGTGGTGGTGGCGGCGGTGGCGGCAAAAGAGATTAGTGGTGAAGTTGTGGTAGTGGTAGAGGAAATGGAGTGGCGATGGTGGATGAGAGGTAATGGTAGTAGTAGTGGCGGTAGTGGTGGTGGTCATAGTTCCACCAATTGATTTTAAGTATGGTGTTTGTTTTGATTTTTCAAATCATAATTCTACATCCATTTTTCAAAACTCAATTCAAAATATAATCATTACTTTTTGAAACTCATAACCAAACACAAAATTCAAAACTCTTTTCAAAACTTAATTCAAATCAATTTTTTAAATATTTAAATATTTAAAAAATATTTTAATTTTGTGAGAGACAGATAAAGAAGAGAGATAGAGAGAGAGACAGAGATAGAGTGATGAGCGAGATAGAGAGACAAAGTGGTTGCTAAAAGTGTATTTTTTTATAGTGGATCGATAAATCGAGAAGGAGATCGATAAATAGAGAAAATAGGAGTAAGAGAGTGAGCAAGGCGAACATAGTGAGGGAGAAATAGACAAATAGACAAGTAGACATAGAAAGAGAGAGATAGAGAGAAGAGTGATAAGTGAGAGAGAGACAGGGAGAGAGAGAGATAGACAGAAAAAGAGATAGAGAGAGAAAGAGAGAGAGAGAGAGAGGGAGAGAGAGAAACAAGAGATTAGCGAGAGATAGACAAAAAGAGAGAGAAATAGAGCGAAAAGAGATGAGCGAGAGAGAGATACAGAAAAAGAGAGAGACATAGAGAGAAGAGAGAGAGAGATAGAAATAAAGATAAGAAAGAGAGAGAAAAGAAATGAGAGAGATAGAGAAAAGAGAGATGAACAAGAGAGACATAGAAAGAAAACAGATGAGAGAGACAGAGAGAAGAGAGATGAGTGAGAGAAACAAAGAGAGAAAACAGATGAGAGAGATAGAGAGAAGAGAGATAAACGAGAGACACAGAGAGAAAATGAGATAAAGAAACAGGCAGACAGAGAAAGAAGAGTGATGAGTGAAAGAGATAAAGAGAATAGAGAGAGATAGAGACAGAGAGACAGGAAGATGAAAAAATGCATGAAAAGAGAAATGTTATATCAAAGGAGTAAGACGACATTGTTTTTTTTAATTTTTTTTGGCGACAGAAAAATACCGTTGAATTTATTCAAACCATTTTGTAACTGTATATATATGAACCTGTCTCAAAACCACAATCACTATGCTAGGTTAGAGTTTTCCAAAAACTCTTTTGAGAAAATTACACTTTCTTGTTTTCTGTGTTATATTGTTTTTACTGAATTTTTTTAATATTTTAAGTATTTTTTTTTAATTTTTAGACATACCTAACATAAATACACCTAAAAATTAAAAAAAATGTAAAAAAAATCTTTTAAAAATTCACTAAATACCAAAAATACAAAAAAAAAAATACAATAATTCAATACATTTTTTTTGTATTTTTAATTTTTAAAAATATTTTTTCATAAATTTTTTATTTTTTAGATACATCTAAGTAAGGTGCATCTAAAAAAAATATTTAAAATTTAAAAAATATTCACTAAAAAAAAAAAACACGAAAGTCACTTTTTGCGACGGCACAAAATGCTGTCTCATTTTTTTAAGACGGCAAATTGTGCCGTCACAAATGCTTTACTTTTTTGAGACGACAAATGGTGCCGTCGCAAATACTCTGATTTTTTGAGACGGCATTTTTTGCCGTCGCAAAAAGTGACTTTTTGAGACGGCAAGTGTGCCGTCGCAAATAGTTTCGTCTCATATACCCGCTTTTCTTGTAGTGCAATAGGGCAATTGGTAATGCTACTTTAAACCTTAGAGAGGGGATTGTAATTTCTAAAATGTGAGGGATGTCAATGTAATTTATCCAATGAGGCAAAATTGATATTTAAAAAAATTAAATTGCTGAAGGGGGAAATTTGTAATGAAACTTTAACCTTAGGGGAGAGATGTAATTTCCAAAAGGTGAGGGGGAAACTGTATTAAACATAAACCTCAGGGGGTGTCAGTGTGATTTACCCAAAAAAAATTAATTGGAAAAAAAATTAATTGAAAAAAAAATTTGCTAGTAAAATTTTTAAATTTCTGTTTAAAAACCAACGTAAACTTATTTTTTGAATTTACATTTTTTCCTCAAATTTACAAACTAAGACAACCATTTATAAATCAAAAAAATTATCAAACAAGTTTTTATGACAGTTTTTTAAATTTTTGTAAATATAAATTGAAAACTGAAAATGAAAGCAAACAGGCTTTAGATGGTAAAAATGTTGTAAAATTAACAAATAATTAAATAAGTTACCAAAAGTCATTTCTTATGTTGGTAACTTATTTAATTATTTGTTAATTTTACGACATTTTTACCATCTGAAGCCTGTTTGGTAACCATTTCGTTTTCAGTTTTCAATTTATATTGACAAAAATTTTA
Organism: Camellia sinensis; assembly: GCF_004153795.1. Classification (NCBI taxonomy): domain Eukaryota; kingdom Viridiplantae; phylum Streptophyta; class Magnoliopsida; order Ericales; family Theaceae; genus Camellia; species Camellia sinensis. Next base: position 3,637,971 of record NW_021024849.1, read on the forward strand.
AAAATTGTCATAAAAACTTATTTGATAATTTTTTTTGATTTACAAATGGTTGTCTCAGTTTGTTAATTTGAGGAAAAAACGTAAATTCAAAAAATAAGTTTATGTTGGTTTTTAAATACAAATTTAAAAATTTTACTAACAATATTTTTTTCAATTAATTTTTTTTTTCCAACTAATACTAATCGAGGGGGTAATTGGTAATGCTACTTTAAACCTTAGGGAGGGGATTGTAATTTCTAAAATGTAAGGGGTGTCAATATAATTTACCTAGTAAGGGCAAAATTAGTATTTAAAAAATTAAACTGCTAAGGGGGGAATCTGTAATGAAACTTTAAATCTCAGGGAGGGAGATGTAATTTTCAAAACGCAAAGGGGGGGCTGTAATAAATACAAACCTTAGGGGGTGTCAGTGTAATTTACCCTATATATATATAATCACACTTTAATTAGAAGTGTGATTAAAATATATATATAATCACACTTTAATTAGAAGTGTGATTAAAATATATATATATATATATATATAATCACACTTAATTAGAAAGTGATATAAAAAATAAATATTATCACACTCAATCAGATTAAGTGTGACTAAATATTTTATTAGTTGATATCTACAGGGTTTCAAAATTTTTCGAACAGTGTGGAGCGGGTTTTTGTAATTTTCAAAGTTAGCAAATAGATTGGAAAAGCTTGTTTAAAACTCTGTTTTATCTTAAACTTACTTTTAGTTAAGTTTCGATCGGAACCCATGTCTTGGATAATTTTAGACCTTGAAGAACATTAACTTAGGTATTATTTAAGAGTAACAGTGAGTGGGGTTGAGCTATGTTAGTGCGCTTTAGTGTGAGTTACTTAGTTTATTATTCTCTTTAGTATTTTTAAATTAATAGTGACGTGTAATCTTCATACTTGGTTCAGGGCACTAGTTGGACTTTCATACTCTATTCGAGGATTATATTATTTCGTTTTCAGGTGAGTAGTTTCATGCTACATATTTTTATAAATGTTCCCCTATCCTGAATTGTTGGAAAATTAAATTGTTGTTTTCAGGACTAAACTGTTTTGATAAATTATTATATTATCAATGGAATCAAATTATTTCTGAAACATATGTGAACTTGGCATACTGTAAACTATTTGTTTTGGTCTCATATTTATAACGGTGAACTTCCATGTTTTGCGAAACTAATGTATACTGATTATTGGGACCATCTGTATATTTTAGTCCAAGGAAATTATTCCACTATGTGTGGTGACTCTAGCCACTAGGGAACAGATCCGAGTTAGGCCGTGATGACTCTAGTGGTCAACGATTGTAAGGAAAAGACCTAAGTTAAGCTAGGTGACCTTCAATCGGATCGTTTTAGAGAAAAGGCCCAGGTTGCCACCCTGAGGATGACTCTTAGTTCGGTATTGGATCCAACGGGGCTTATAGCCTTGAAAACTATGTGGCATGTTACTTGTTATTTCTTGGTACCCAGAAAATTATTGGTGTTTATGTTGTAATCTGTTTTAAGTGGAAAATGCCATTTATCATGTTCTTGAGAGACATGAGTATTTTAATTATTAAACTGTGGAACCTTATTTTTGAAACAGATTCTCTTTACCAAACTATATGCCAATCTAGTTTCTGTGATATATATCTTATTTTGGAATTGATCCATATTTTCAAAACTGTATATAATATTCATGTTGTTACTCACTGAGCTATCAGCTGCCTTAGTTGTTTACCATTTTCAGGTGTTAGAAGGACTTAGAGTGGACTTATGGCGTAGCGGGAACTCAATTGCATGGACCTCTAAGACATTCATTTATTTTGTTTTAGACTGTTATGTCATGTTTGTGTATATTTATTTTTATTTTTATTGAGGTTCATTTAGGATTATTTTGATATGTGGGCTGTTTATATTCCATAAGTTTGGATGGTATTGATTACGGTTGGTTTTGCCGTTTATATTTATGGCATGTCACTAAATTGAGTTTTGGTTATTTATTAATAGACTATTTTATAGTTATTCAATGTATATGGATTCATATTTAGGCTTACGTGTGCCTTGGGCTAAGGCCCTGTGGGCCACGGCCGGTTATATCCGGGTTTGGGGTGTGACACTATTGCACCAATGTTTAGCTACAATTATAATTTATGCAACCGTGTAATGGCAACATCTTTTAGAAAAACAGTAAAAATATAAACTAAAACTGTATTTCCTAAAGGCCATTGCATAATAATGTTAGAAATCTCAAAAAATTTATTAAAATTTTTACCAAATATTTTACATTGGTGGGGAACCCACAGACATTTGATAAATTTTTGATAGAATTTTTAGGGTCTCTAGTATTTTTGTTGTATGGTATAGATCACATTCAAAAAAAAAAAAAATTCAATGTTAAAGCAACTAGAATAATTGGCAAATTGTTCCAAAAAAAATGCTCATTAGATTTGCTCCATTATATTTCGTCAGGTTGACAAAGGCATGAAAGATAAATCAATTACAACTCTTAATAGAGGAAAGAAAAACTACACAGAGAAGGATCTATACTGCAATTATACATTCAAACCTTAAAATTATGATGCTTAATTACATTAAAGAAAAAGAGGGAAAGATCAGGATTTTTCTTTGTTTGGGTCCTTTTCTGGGTGAATAATTTGACGAAAAAGAGCATCATTCGGTGGCAATGGACTTGAAAGCGACAGTGATGACGAATCTTGACCGAAAGCTCAGCATGGCGTGGAAGTGGTGGTAATGCAATTATGTGTATTTAGGGTTTTTGCTTTGGTAAAGTGTGTTGTGTTGCTGATTTTACATATTGCCTAGTCAAATTTTGTGTTCTTCGAAAATTAGCCCTAGTTCCGTTAGCCAATTTGGACAGGGGCAGACAGAGGGGCTACATTGTTGCACCTAATTAACTTGAGGGACTAAAATTGTGCAATTATAACTTAAGAGACAAAAACGATACAACAGACAAACTTGAGGGACCAACAAAATAACCGATCCAAAAAACTTATTTAACACAGGCAAATCACACACTAATAATTTATTGAAGTGCAACGAGGAAATAACACACCGGAAATTTAACAACAGTGAAATGAGTAATTGAAAAAAAAAACCTGCTCAACAACGGGAAAATCACACACCCGTAATTATTGAAGTGCAAAGGCAAAACCCAATGCAATGGGGTACATTGTAAATTAAAGATGGATGGCAAGCATTGAGTTACGGGCGGCCGGCTTTATTGAGTATGTTGTCAATGGATATGAGAGACTGAATGGCCGTCTGAATATAGTAGCTAAGAGCTCCAACGATGGGAGCAAGGGGATCGGCAGCGAGTTCTTGCTTCTCATCCTCGTCCACAGAGGGCAGTGGCTTGCTGGGATCCTCGTCAAATGACTTGGCTTGCTCAAGGTATGCGTCCATACGCGGTGTGGAAAACATGCGCACCTTTTCCACATCATCACCTCTTGCAGCGTAACGCTGCCGATTATGGGAAGTCTCCGAAGAGAGTGCATAAGGACGCCCTTGCTTTTCGTAGATTTCCTGAGATTTCATCAACCTTTTTATCTGTTGCAGCTCAGATTTCAGCATCTCAATCAACGGGTTAGACTCATCATTAACCACGTCCTCCAGCAAGTTTTGGGCTTCAACGAGCTTGTCACGAGCATTGCCCAGCTTCTTGTCGTCAGCCATGACTCTCGCTTCTTTCATCATCTGTGCAGTCCGGAGACGGTTCTCCTCCATCATCACCTCCTCCCTCTCTGGCTCCACGGATGCCCTGCCGGTGCGGCTTACTGTAAGGATTATCGGATTGGCATCAAACAATTTCCCACCAGAGCTGTACGCGCGTTATATCCATACACATATCCATTATATTTGTCAGATCGATCATCGAGTCAAATAAAACATAATTTATTCTACTAGCTAGTAAATGCAGAGATTTGATAATATTGGTACCACCTGACCTGTATGTGTAAGTGATTTCAAGGACATCCGAGCCCGCCGGACTACTAGCAGCAGGGAGAAGAAGGTCCACTATAACCTTGCGTACCTCTTTAATGTAAAGATCGCCAAATGAAACAGTCACAGAGCCGGCAGCATCGTCCTTGGATTGTATATAGTTTCCAGCAGACACCTTAACGATTGTGGATTCGACTCGTGTGACGGTCAGCTTCAGATCCTGAACAACCACGGTGAGAAGCCCAGCCAAGCACTGGGAAAATGCAATACTCAAGTTGTCCTGGTTTCGAACATCTGAGAAGGTTCCTCCCACGCTGTTGTTTGCGATGGCATTGAGCACCTATATGGAACGGGAATTATACTAAAGTTATACTACTACAACTTTTGCGATTTTCTTTTAGAAAAATGCTAACCATCACTCCAAAATCCACAGGTTTTGTATACTGGTTTTCCCACATCACAGTGTTAAAGGGGGGGAAAAAAATTAAGTGTTTGCTCATTCAACCATTACTTGTCAAATCAGCCAATACACACAACCCGAATATAGCAGCTTATGTGGAGTGAATGTGTAGGGATCACCTAATTTACCAGAGGAAATTCCAATATAATAACCAAATTTACTCCCTTGTTTCCGCCAAGTATGGATCACCCAAGACTCTAGCTTGCCTGGATTAGTGTACTCTACCTGTTAATTCCTCCATAAAATAGATTCTTATACACATAAATATAAACATCCTCTTGTGCCCTATAAATCAGTATGAATGAAATTATTTTTTTTAATACAACATACCGTCGGATCATGGTCTGCGCCAAAACCGAATGTGCATACAGGCACATTGCCGACTGGAACTTGGGCAGCATCACCACCTGCGTTTTGCTGACCGTCGGACATAAGCATAATGCCAACCGCACGCCCGCTAGTAAATCTGCGGTCATTGAGCACTTTTAAGCCCGTTTGAAGGCCAGCAGAGATGTTTGTGCCACCGTTAGCAACTAAAGCATTGACCAGATTTTCAATCTCCTCTTGAGAATTTTCAGTTATCTGCCGCAATGGGCACAACCTGTGGGAGCCCCCGTTGAATACGACAATTGATAAACGATCAATCGGGCTAAGTTTCTTGATCATGAATAGCATGGCAATTTTCATTTTTTCTAACTTCTCTCCCCCCATGCTACCACTGATATCTAAGACCGTCACAAGATCCACTCCGGATCTGTCGTTGCCGGATCCTGCCCCAGTGAGCTCCAGCATCACCTTGAATTCAGTTTCTTCCAGTGGTGCCGTCGTCTTGTTGATGATTGTCGCCTTTGTTTTTCCTGCCAGGAATGCAGCAGATTTTTCCCCTGAAATATACCATTCCAAAACTCAAATTAACAATCAGCAAAACATTCTAGTATGCTATAGGAGTATATACAGCCGACCAGGTGCAGAAAGTGTTGGAAGTGAAAGGGTCAAAGACTTAGACATGAAGAAGAAAAAGACTCCAGCCATGATTTACAGATAGCTGCAGCCATGCTTTCACACTGGTAAGAGCTTCTGTAAATACCTCAATTACTAGCTTAGATTTATATAACCTGATAGAGGGAAAATCTATCTTTCAGACATTGAGAGATTTGAGAGAGATTTGACAGGGTATGAATACCCTGTTTCTTGTAAGCTTTAAGTGAGATATATCAGTACAATTGTCTGGCTTTTCTTTGTAAATTCATAGAGCATAAATGGAAAAACGAAGAAAAATTAAACCTGAGACATCTTGGCTTGCAACAATCGGCTCATCATCATTGAAGCTCATTTTTCCACGAAAACTGATATACGAATTGAATTTGCTAAACTTTCCTTGCTCCCATCTCACCACTTTCAACCTCAAATAAATATAGAGAGGATACAATTGTCGAAGAAGACTTTCTTGAAGTCTTTTTTTTATCTTAAGGCCTGAATATGACAGGTCAATTTGTTTTTTATTATTTATTTTTTTATTTTATCCATTGAATTGAAGGGAGCAGATAATTTCTTTTAGTCGTGGTTTAGTTGAGAATAATATTAGGGATAATGAAATGTTTCATGAAGATTTTTCAACCCTTAATTAGTGTGTCGTGTTTTCTTATATATGTAATCTGAAGAATTTTTTATGATTATTTTTATGATAATTTTTTCATGATACGTAACATTACTCTTTATTTTAGGACGTGTATATGACAGCTCAACTTGTTTTGTTTTGTTTTTGTTTTTTATTTATTTTTTCTTCTTTTGCATAGGGAAGGTTGAATTGATGGGAGCAATACTCCGATCGGGTATACACCAATTAATGCACATGTTTTCTTTTTTTACTTCTTACTATTTTTTGTTTTTATATTTCTTATTTTATATATCGTTTCTCACTCTACTCTTTACTAATTATTATTTATTTTTTTTTGCTTATAATCATTTTTTATTTATGTAAAATTTTACCTTGAAATAATGCGATAGTGTCATTTGTAATAAAAAAAATATATGGCAATAGACTCTTTATTATAAAGTGATAGATCAAAATCAAACCAAATCATTATTAATAATTTTATTGTATTGATTTTATGTTTTTATATTACTACTCTTTTTTTCTTTTCTTTTTTTTACTTTTAATATTTTGTGACATAATGATATGTATTAATTGATCAATGGTATAGAGTATTTCTCCAAAAGTACCTAATAGTTTTTTTTGTTGACCTAATGAAGCTACTGTCATAATTACAACACTACAAAAAATAAATAAATAAAAAATACTCTCGCGGTCCCAATTTATGTGTCCCTTACAAAAAAAAAAAAAAAAAAAATCTAACTTATTAAGGAAACATGCAATCATTAAATTTTAATTTATATTTTGAAATATTTTTTCCATCATTACCTTTTATTTGAATTTTAAAATGTGTTTATAATGATTTATAAGGGACAATTTTGAAAATATAATAAAAATTACATCCCAAAAGAGAAAATGGACAAATATTTTGAGACAAATTAAAATGAAAAGGTGGACCAATAAATGGGACGGAGGGAGTACACTTAATCTATTTTTTCATAGCTATTAAACATGCATAAATATGTACTTTTTATTATGAAAATGTAAATATTAATGATGTATGTTTATCAATTTAAAAAATATTTACATAAACAAATTGGTCAAGTGATTTTTTTTTTTTTTAGATGGGGTCAAGTGACTCTTTAATTTGTCTTGATTAACATAAATCTAACATAGCCCAGATAGCTCGATCACCTCATAATTTTTTAAAAAAAATTAAAATATCCTGATACTTTACAATCAACTTAAATTTTTCATATGCTATCAATTGACAAACCAAATTTTATTAATATGATAATATTTTCCCTGGTCTACTTACTGAAATAAATATAAAAATTTAAATTTTTTGTTTCAATTTTTTTACCACATCACCTTAAAAATAAAGAGAGATAGAAAATATGTGGGAGAAAGGAAGAGAGACAAAAAAATAAAATTGTTATATCAGTTGACAAATTGTGATAGGATGAATTATAATTACGAATTTCATAGATAATGTAATTATACTTGACTGAAAGTAGAATTTTTGTAATTTAAAAAAATTCATTTGTTTTAATTTTACCAATTAAATTATTATGTCTCTATTTTTTTGATGACTGAGTGTCCGAACAAACTTACAAGCAACTCGACTAATATTATATATCTATTTGATGATTGCTCTTAACAGATATTATATATCTATTTGTTATATAATATTTAAGACAAAACATGAATAGCAACAAAAAATAAAGATAAAAAATGGGTAACTCGTGCCATGTTTTGGGAAAATTCTATTTTCACACACCTAATTACCTCAAAGCACATACTTAATAAAATATTATTTTAATGACAATTATACCCTAAATCAAAATGACCATAATAGACATCCACCAACATCCATAATATTATATGAAAATATTCTCTGTACATATCTTTTTAAAAAAAAAAAATTCTCAATGTACACCTTTTGAATAAAAAAAATTAAATCCTAATTTTTTCATTGTTGTCACTTTACTTGTTACACACTTTATACTCCTCTATTACTTGCAAAGTAATACTCTCATAACAATTCTCATATTGCTTTAATCTCTAAATTTATACTCTATTAGCGATGAAAATGTTAATTTTTCCGCACGTAACTTCTTCTTCTTTTTTTTCTCTTTTTGCATAAAGCAATTCTTTCTGGAGATTGCAAGCCCAGTGATATTGCTATCATCGATTTGAACGATTCGGGAAACCTAGTTGTTACTAATCACCGTTCAAGAAAGAATATTCACTTGACTGATACAACATCATCCGTATAGAGCATCATATCAATTCCTGGTGTAATTTTATCAAAGTAAATTTTGTTTATGTATAGTATAGGCAATATACTCATTCATGTACAGATAAGGAGGGAAAATAACAAGATGCAGAATTATTCTTTGGACCATAAATGGAGATTCAATAGGATCTTCAATAGAGGTTCAAGAGGATGTTTAATGGAGGTCTTTAATGGAGGATTTTTTTCTTCACTTTACTTCACTTTACACTATAGTCTTGAATGGTCTTTACGTGTGTCTACAAATCTGAAAGTAAGGTCACTCAAGAAGTATATGGAAAGGAGGGTTGAGTAGTGTGTGTATTATTAATGAATTGTAACTTTTAGTGTGTAGATTGAAAAAATTAATTAATAATCAAATTAATAAGTGTATGTACTGAGAGAAGATGTGCACTGAGGTAATTAAGTGTGTGGAAATATAATTTTTTCATGTTTTGGGATGTTATCTTTTTTATTAAAAAGTTAAGAAACTAAAGAGTGTCAAAATATGTTGAGTTCGGGGTTGGTGTTGTGCCTATAGGTATAACACGTGTTGTGACACCCATGGTGTGTGTCTTAAATCTATTTTAATGATTCGGACAATTCATACTGTAAATTTTATCGAATAGATCATTCATGAAAATAATTAGATTATTTTGGCATTTGTAACCCGTAACAAAATCACATATCTTTTAAAAAAATAAACAGTTAGCATAGTTCTAATAATTTTTTAGAAAACAATTTGGGCCTAATCATAGGGTTACGGATCCGATTAATCTCATTTTTATATATGGACAATATATATATTCTTTGGTTTGGATTCTGGTATCTATTGTTGTTGTTTATATTTATAAGTAATTGTTGTTGATTGGGAGTGAAATCTTGGATTTGGTTGATTAGGTTTTGAATAGGTTGGGACTTGGTATTTCTCAGAAAATTCTGTCTGTTTGTTCTTGGGTTTGCTCAAGTGGTGAGTTGGTCACTCGAGCAGTCTTTTGTTTCTCCCATAATCTGTGTTTGCAGACTAAACTTCTAGGAGCATGTCATTCTTCGCTCGAGTAGTCTTTTCTTTGCTTGAGCGGTCTTATGCAGTCTGAACTTCTAAAAGGGAGTCATTATTCGCTCGAGCGGTGTTTTGTTCGCTCAAGTGATCTGTTCGGTAGGGGTTATCTTCTAGGAGTTTGGTTTTCTTTGCTCGAGCCAAGTTTTGGTCGTTCGAGCGATATTTTTGTGCCTAATACTCAAGTGGTATTTTGGTCGCTTGAACAATCTGTGTGTATAAAGCTGTGGGGAAAATATCTTATTACTTTTCTGACTCCTCTCTCTCTCTCTCTCTAAAAAGCTCCCAAACCTAGTTTTTCTTCTTTTTCTCTCTAATTCTTGCATAAACCTCCCTATACACTCAAATCTGCTAATCTTGCCACCTTGGTGCTTTAGGATAAAAGGTAGGGCACGAGGAGGTGATCATTTTAATCTAAAAAAGTTCAAGATCTATAACGTGCCAGGAAATTGCCTTCATAAATTATGTTCACTTAGGTTTACCCAATATAGAAATGTGAGAGAGAGAGGAGTAAATCCATAATAATAAAATAAATTCCAAGACTACCCCTTCCCTATTGAACTATTCCAATGATTAATCATTGTTTGTTTACATCTATTGACAAAATAAAAAATAGTTCAAAAGACAGAAGCTAATGTAAAGAAAGAGCCAAAAAGGTGGAGTGTCCTTGAATGTACAAAAATGGAATTCTAGATTTCCATACAGAAATAGCCTGATGCTTAAACATAAAACATCAAAAGAGAGCTTTCGTGTCCCCATCCAAAATCTTTCCTCAAGCCAATCATTGAAGTAGCGCGTCAACATCGTTTTCTAAAGGTAGTTAGTTTTAGGGTGAGGTAGTGCCCAGTAAGAAATACATTTAACAAGTTATATAAATAATCAAGATTCACATTTCTTCTTTTAACGCCAAAAGTGTTCAATGCATGATTTTCATTCAAAATCTTGTCTACAAGCATGAGATGGTAAATACGCTATGACGTCCCAAGAAAGAGCCGCAAACCCATACATACATATATAGATTTATATACAGAAAATATTACCACATTTGTTGACTCTAAAAACGGCGGAGCAATGGGCACTCAAAACCTTTCTCTCTCCACTTTCGCCGACTCTTCGAACGACAGGCTTGTGGACACCCAAAATCAAGTTTTTCACATTCGTCGACTCTATAAACAGTAGGCTCGTGGACACCCAAAAACCTTTTCCACATTCATCCGGCGATATGCACAAGACAGGGCAATTGGGCACCTTGACTCCTCGCGCAGGTACCAGATACAACACACAACTCAATTCCCAAAACCTGACTCAACTACCTAGACTTATACGCTATTTACCCCCTTTGACATTTTCTAAACATCCACAAGGTGATTAAATTACATGAGAAATTATAATGCGCATGTTGCATGAGTTTTCAAATAAACTTTTCATAAGGTTTGTTCAATACACAACAACATTAATAATATCAACAACCAAAAGATTTCTCCAATTTCACAATTTCCACAATCTCAATACATATACCCAAAGAGCTTCAAAAATCTCATATCTCAACACCATTTCCATAATCTTTCACCCATTTTCAAGATTTAAGAGTCAATTTGGCCAAATCCATTATTAGATCAAGTTTGAAAACTAGGGTTTTTGAAAAAAAATTGGGACTTTTCCCTTCTTTACACATAAAAGTCGATATCACAATTTCTAACCATAATCAAGAAAGATATGCACAAATTCTTCCAGCACATGGGGAAAATCCCTTTTTAGTCAACAAACCCACTTTATATCACAAAATCATCTCATACATTTCTATAACTAAGACAATATCACATATATATCTCAAATCATAAATGTATCAAGTTAAAAGTATCCCTACCTTGAAATAGTAGCTAAGAGTTGAAGACTCAATAAGAAATTTGACAAAAAAACACGATCCAATTGGTGAGAATCTTGAATCAAACTTGCTCTTCACTTTTCTTGAAGGATTTAAGGTGAATCTTTAGTAAAACTTGAGGAAATCAAGTGTTTTTAGGGTTAGGGTTCGGAAATGAGTGATAGAGAGAGAGAAGAGTTGAAAAAAGTGAGAGAGAAAAGTGTTTAATTGACTTATAAGTGTATTGTCCCGACTAGACCGCTCAAGCAAACTTTCCATCGCTCGAGCGGTAAGCACAAGGCTCTAAAAGTTTTGCAAAGTTACAGTGAAAATACTGGGAACTTAGATTCTATGCTCAAGCGACCACTTCATTGCTCGAGCGGTCTCGCCTATAAATAGGCAAGATATTGAGAGCTTCACATCTACACTCGAGTGACCGGATGATCGCTCGAGTTGTCACCCAAAACAAACTGTTACAACTTACCCTCTTCATACTCTCAAATCTGCTAATCTCGCCACCTTGGTGCTTTGGGATAAAAGGTAGAGCACAAGGAGATGATCGTTTTAATCTGAAAAATTTCAAGATACGCCTCTGTTGATTTTGAGATTGTTCTTCCCCTCTCTTTCTATTATTGAGGTAGGGATTTCTTTAACATTTCTGCATGATTTTTAGTTTTATTATGTGTTATTGAATAGAGTAGCATTTTGGGTTTGATTTGGATTTATAGAATATGGGTTTGGGGATGGATTGTTCTAAAAAGTTATTAAGATAGTTTTGTTGTTGTGAAATATGAAATTTATCTTAAATGGTGTTTTTTGAAAGAAACATTTATTATTTTGGAAATCCTTCGAAATCTTTGGAAATTATTGGTTTTGAATAAGAATGAGAATGGTGGGTCAATGTTTGAACCATTGATTAAATTGGATAGTGAAGTTGAACATGTATTGCTACTCCAAATTTGAAATTATGAATTTATATCTGTTACTTAAAATTTATCTTTATAGAGATATCTATTTTGGACTATCAGTGGAGGATAGTTTTGATTGTTGTAGAAATTGCATGAGAACTAGGTTAACTAAAATTATTCACTCACGCATCTCTCATTTGAACATTGTTTTCAACCTTATACATTGAAATGTATTGTTTTAAGAAAAAAAAATGTGAATACCATAGTGAATCTAATTAGGGGGTGTGGTGTGGTTATTATTATTATGTTGGCATGTGTGTCCTTAGTAAAAGTTAAGAAATCGGCGCGGTTAAATGCCGATCTTTCCAGTTAGTACTTGTAAAATGGCTTTGGTAGTGCTTGCATAGCCTACCTAGAGATTTCCAGTGTGTATAACCACTGCCTTATTTTTTGTTCTGAAAGTAACGATTTATCAATTGAATTATAAACATGACATTGCATTATTTCAAAAGAGAAAACGTATCGTTTTGGTAAGCGACTTGTATGAGCATTCACCATATGACTTTGTTAAGCATCATACAAAATAATAAATTAATTTTTATTGGGTTTTAGCTCATCCTATGTAAAAACCAACTTTCAAGTACTGATAATATGCCTCCACCAAAGAATTGGCTTGGGAGGATCGTCGAGCTGGACGCTCATTTATTTTTGTTTTGTAAATATTTTTATACAAGTCTAGGACTTTTATTTGTATTAAGCTTAACCCACTTTTATTATAACAAAGTATCGTCTTGGAAATATGTAGCCACTAGGGCATAAACCTCTCTTTACTTCTTTTCGTTTATTGAAAATCTATCACATGTTATAAATTTATAATATAGGATTAATGAAATGAAAGACAGTTCTATAAAATGTATTAATGTTGGTTAGCTTACGTGTATCTGTTAAGAGTTATGAATGTATTTATTATCTATCTATATCTATACTATATATTAAGCAAAAGGGGATTTTTAACCCCAAGGCCTGTGGGAGCTCCACTCTCCTAATCCTAATTTTCTAATTTTTTGATTTTAAAAAAAAAAAAAAACCCAACATTTATTGAAAAAAAAAAAAAAATTTGTCGTTGACCAGTCAACTGGTAACACAAACACACGCTTCCTTTCACTAGCTAAAACGCTAACCACAATTAACAAAGAACTTAACAACTGAAACTAACAAAACCCACTAACACATTACTTAATACTTCCATTGTGACATCCAAACATTACTGTAGTTAGCTAAAATTTGGCCACTGACACTAACACCACCACTAACACGTCCATTGTGGATGCTCTTAGGGCATCCACAATGGGATGGTTAAAAAAGTATATTAAGGTGTGTGTTATATGACAAAAAGTAATAGAAGTGAGGCCAAAAAATGTTTGTTAAGATATGTTAAGAGTTTGTTAATTTTAGAGAGTGAGTGGTACACCTAAAGCATGTGTAGGTCAAATAAATAGATAAATATACAAAATATATGTATAAGTTATATGCAACTCAATTGGTAAGAGCCTTATTTATTAATTTTGTGGTCTAGAGTTCAAGTCACACCCTCTTCTCTATTTATTTATTTTTATATTTATAATAAACCTTGCCTCTAAATTAAATACTTTCACCATAAATTTATTTTAGGTTTTAAAATTAATTAAAAGACCTTCCAAATATTTAATTTGCAATTTAGGATTCACTACCAAAATATTTGAGATTATAATATTATTATTTAATTATTTACTTAATTTGTATATTTGGGTTCTCACAGCTATAACTAAGAAAATATCACATATATATCTCAAATCATAAATATATCAAGTTAAAAGTACCCCTACCTCGAAACACGATTCAATCGGTGAGATTCTTGAATCAAACTTGCTCTTCATTTTTCTTGAAGGATTTAATGTGAATCTTTAGTAAAAGTTGAGGAAATCAAGTGTTTTTAGGATTAGGGTTCAAAAATGGGTGACAAAGAGAGAGAGAGAGAGGAGTAGGAAAAATGGGAGAGAAAAGTGAATTAAGGAGCTAAAGTTGTTAGATAAGTGTTGTCCCGACCAGATCGCTCGAGCAAACTTTCCATCGCTTGAGAGGTAAACGCAAGGCTCCAGAAGTTTTGTAGAGTTACAGTGAAAATACTAGAAGCCTAAATTCTATGCTCAAGCGACCACTTCATCGCTCGAGCGGTCTCGCTTGCTAACAAGCAAGATTTTGGGAATTTCGCATTTACGCTCAAGCGACCGGATGACCACTCGAGTGGTCACCTAAAACAAACTGTTACAACCTACCCTCTTCATACACTCAAATCTACTAATCTCAACACCTTGATGCTTTGGGATAAAAGGTAGAGCACGAGAAGGTGATCGTTTTATTTTGAAAAAGTTCAAGATCCACCTCTGTTGATTTTGGGATTGTTCTTTCCTTCTCTTTCTATTATTGAGGTAAGGATTTCTTTAACATTTCTGCATTATTTTTAGTTTTGTTATGTGCTATTGAATAGAGTAGTATTTGGGTTTGATTTGGATTTATAAAATATAGGTTTTGGGATGGGTTGTTCTAAAAGGTTATTGAAAAGGTTTTGTTGTTGTGAAATATGGAATTTCTCTTAAATGGTGTTTTTGAAAAGAAATAGATATTATTTTGGAAATCCTTCGAAATCTTTGGAAATTATTGGTTTTGAATAAGAATGAGAATGGTGGGTCAATGTTTGAACCATTGATTAAATTGGATAGTGAAGTTGAACATGTATTGCTACTCCAAATTTGAAATTATGAATTTATATATGTTGCTTAAAATTTATCTTTATAGAGATATCTATTTTGGACTATTAGTAGAGGATAGTTTTGATTGTTGTAGAAATTGCATGAGAACTAGGTTAACTAAAATCATTCACTCATGCATCTCTCATTTGAACATTGTTTTCAACCTTATACATTGAAATGTATTGTTTTAAGGGAAAAAAAAAATGTGAATACCATAGTGAATCTGATTAGGGGGTGTGGTGTGGTTATTATTATTATGTTGGCCTGTGTGTCCTTAGTGAAAGTCTAGAAATCGGCGCGGTTAAATGCCAATCCTTCCAGTTAGTACTTGTAAAATGACTTTGGTAGTGCTTGCATAGCCTCCCTAGAGATTTCCAGTGTGTATATCCACTACCTTATTTTTTGTTCTGAAAGTATCGATTTATCAATTGAATTATAAACATGACATTGCATTATTTCAAAAGAGAAAACGTATCGTTTTGGTAAGCGACATGTATGAGCATTCACCATATGACTTTGTTAAGCATCATACAAAATAATAAATTAATTTTTATTGGGTTTTACCTCATCCTATGTAAAAACCAACTTTCAAGTACTGATAATATGCCTCCACCAAAGAACTGGCTTGGGAGGATCGTTGAGCTGAATACTCATTTATTTTTGTTTTGTAAATATTTTTGTACAAGTCTAGGACTTTTATTTGTATTAAGCTTAACCCACTTTTATTATAACCAAGTATCGTCTTGGAAATATGTAGCCACTAGGACATAAACCTCTCTTTACTTCTTTTCATTTATTGAAAATCTATCACATGTTATAAATTTATAATATAGGATTAATGAAATGAAAGACAGTTCTATAAAATGTATTAATGTTGGTTAGCTTACGTGTATATGTTAAGAGTTATGAATGTATTTATTATCTATCTATTTATATATTATATAAGGATAAGGAGATTTTATCCACAATTCTTGTCAGAGTTTTAATATCTCAATTTTAATTTTTTAATTTTTTGATTTAAAAAAAAATCAGCATTTATTGATTTATCTTAACTCACAAACTTTTTTGACTTCCCCATACCTAGTGCTACACCATTTTCAACTTATTCCATACATTACGGTTAGTAATGTGATTGTTAAATTATTTTCATAAAAAATCTAAAAAAAATAATTTGTATATTAAAAAAATATCTAAAATAAATATAAATTCATATTAAATCTATATATCTATATATTATATAAGTAAAAAGGGATTTCTAACTACAAATCTTGTGGAAGTTTCAATATCTTAAACTAAAATTTCTAATTTTTTGATTTTAAATAATTAAAAAAATCCTCTATAGCTCTCATTCAAGCAAATAAATAAATAAATAAATAAATATCTCTTGATTTATGACTTTCAAATGGAAAGTATATCAAATATATAAAATAAAAAATAGAAAGTATACTAATTCATTAAATGTGAGGGGCACTAGATGTGAAAAACATTCCATTAATTTAAATTTACAATTATAATGATTTATCCCATAATATATAAGTTTTAAATAGTGATCTATTCCATGATTTATCTATATATCTATATACTATTATAATTGTAAAATATTGTCATTTCATTAAGGTTGAAAGTTGTAATTCTTTTTTCTCAATTTTTTTTATTTTGTTTAATTTTTTGTTAGTACATGTTACAATATGATTAGTTTATAAATTAATTTTATATTCTTAAAATAAAATTTCAAATTTGGATTCTTACTTAAATTATGTTACTATAATTGAAATGAGATCAATATATATTCCTTAAATTTTGCATCCTTTATTAAATCATAAAATAAAATTTCAAATTTAAATTCTTCTTCAAATTGTATTACTACAATTAGAATAAGATCAATATTCACATGTGTCATAATGATGTATCATAATATTATTGGTCTAAATATAATTTATTTTAAATGCATGTGTTCAAATTATTAATTGCTATTAATTTTTTTCTTTTTTTTTGTTTTAAATTTTATAAAATAACTATATCCTTTGAAACTATAAGGACTTGAATAATAATATTTTTTAATATAATTTTTTTCTTGGCAAAAGAACAAAACATAACTTTTTTTAGTACTTACCAAACATGGTGGATTTTGTTAGATTTTTTTAATTATTTTTTATTATTTTATTTTTTTATTATCTCAATTGTCAATTAAGAAAATTAAAATAAAGAATAAAGATATCTTTGGCTCGAATTGTTAAAAAGTTATTTTTGTTAAAATAAATTAAAAAGAAACGTTAACTTTTTTATTGAAAGTGATAGTTGGTTAAATTTTTTTTATTTAAAAAAGATAGGGTTATAGGTGATAATTTATTGTTAATCTTGAATTATTTTCATATTAAATGAAAATACCATATTAAATTTTCCTCTTATCTTTTTTTATTCAAATACTTTTATTTTGTAAGAAATTTTTTTTATTCTATTTAATATTTTATTGCAATTTTTAAATTAAAAAGAATTTCTAAAAAATTATATTTAAATTGTTTATGCCATTATAAAAAGTAAATTTTTTTAATATCAACTTAGTGGTAGTTTGGGAAGTGCCAAATAAGTATATTTTTTTTTTATTTTTTTTTTGGACTAAAAGGTTAAAAAAAAATATGAATGCTTGGGTTAACTTTTTGACTTTTTATGAAAAAACGTGTATTAAAAAATTGTTTAAGTAAGTGTGTAGGAGAAGATAGGATAGGAGGCCATACGGACTGACAGTGGACTGGCAGTGGAGTCGGCTGGGTGAGTAGATGAGAAAATATTGTCTCGTTCTCGGGCTTTGATTGGATGGTGTTGTTTGGCTCGTGGGGGCCCCACCATGGGTCCCGTTTTTCTAATCGGAATAGTTCAATGTATAGAACTCGTCGAGTACTATATTCCTGTAAAACAGTACGTTGATTGGATATCAATAGCTCTATGATCATGTTAGTTTTTTTTGTTAACTGTTAACTATAACACCATCCGTTTTTACACAAAACTGATATATATATAATTTTGTTTTGGTTGCTCAGGTTATTTGATGTTTCTGCCCAAGTCCACTCAAATTTAATTTGAATTTTTAAATTTCTACATAGAGCCTCACTTAATTAAAAACCATGTTGTTCAATCTTTAAAAAATTTTAAACTCAACTCAAGTTGCTTGGGTTGAGTTCACCTAAGTTTACAATTTTGAAAGTTATATGATTAAATTTTGTGACAAATTAAAAAATAATAAATAAATTTTGATAAAATTATGGGGCTTAAATTGTAAATTTCAATCTTCTTTGTTTTCATAATTTGCATATAAAAATTAACAATTTATATTATTCTGTATAAAAATATATTATTAATTTTTTTACATGTCGTGCATAGCACGGGTTACCACTAGTTATCTATTATAGCAAAGTGACTTTTCGTCAGAAACATTGTAGGAACTCCAATCTTCCAACCAATATTTGTGAATTTTTGAATTAAAATATAATTTTAAAAAATGCTATTGGCTAACTTATTCAATCAACAATTATACAAATACTAATTATTTCATGATTTATGCTTTTTAAAAGGAGAGATAATAGAATCTTCTTCATCTATTGTCAAAATCTATCATCTATCACAAAAATTTAAATAGAAAGATTAAAAAAAATTTCAAAACTAATCTAAAATTTTTAGTTTGGTAATTTAAAAATTAAAAAATGTACATTTGATAAAATTATTGGTTCATCTCCGATCGACCCCCATTAATATGTTTGGTTTTGATTTTTTGGCTAAAAAATCACAAAAGATAAAATCAGCTACATAATCTAACAAGATAAAATGTCACATCAAAACTATAATCATTATACTTTTTTTATCACAAAAGTCAAAAAAAAATCAAAAATAAAAACCAAACAAGGCTAAAAAAGTCATGCTAAAATAATCAAAAAGCTAAAAAGTCAGGCTATTTTAACTCTTCCCAAACGAAAACCAAATTTAAAATTTGAAAATATTTATATAGAACGTCTAAAATAAAGTTGTAATCATATACAAATTACATGAAATTTAAAAATTCTTAATAGTTAAGTTTAACATGAAATTTTATTCATACTTAATTCAAAACTTTCTATTACACTATACTATTCTATAACCAAAACCGTTGTCAAACCTTTGAAAAAAAATTAAATTAAACTTATTAATTTTTGAATTATTTAAGACATTGATTATCAATGCTATATATATATATCTATTATTTTAAATTTAATTTTTTTTATGGAAAAAGCCAAAAAAAAAATTCTATATCCATACCTAATTTGAAATTTAAAGTCTTTTTAAAAAAAGTCCAAACATAATTTTACTCAAAAGTAATTCCAATTATAATTTAGTCTATATTTTGAACATAAAGTCTTTTTAAAAAAGTCCAAACATAATTTTACTCAAAAGTAATTCCAATTATAATTTAGTCTATATTTTGAACATATTTACTGTATAATATTAATAAATCTGGCCATAAATAATATATAAAAAAAAGAGAGGCTATAAATAGAATTCAAAACAAAAATTTTAAATCAACCAGAACTTGGTTTCTAGGCTGTGTTATGACTATTACATCATGGAAACCTATAATATAATTTAAATATAAAATATAAATTAATTATTTACCAAATATTTCTACTAATTAATTGATTAATTACCGATCAATTTTCTTGGTCAAGTCCAATCCTAGGGCTATAACATGATCTATAGTCTAATTTGGTCTTAAATAATTTCATACATAAAATATATTTTATTATTAATGTAACAGTTTTGAGTATAAATATATAAATATGCATAGATAGGTACATTTTTTATGGAAAAGAAAATTGCTAAAGATGTATGTTTACCAATTTAAAAAATAATAAAAGAAGAGAGGGGGAGAGAGACCAAAAAAAGAAGAAGAAGAAGAAGAAATAGAAGAAGATAAGATAAAATAAGATTATTATGTCACCAAACAAACTTTGACAGGATGGATTTATAATTATGAATTTTGTAGACAAAATATAATTATACTTCATTGAAATTATATTTTTTGTAATTTTAGCAAATTTATTTATTTTTTAATTTTACCAATTGAATTTTAATATATGTATTTGTTATATAATATTTCAAACAAAACATTAATAGAATAAAAAATATAAAAATAGTGTAACTTATGTCATGTTTGGGATGTTTGGGATGTTAGCTTTTTTTTTTTTTTACTCCAAAAAGCTTGAGTCAAAAAGTTAACATATGTTTACCATGTAACATAAATAAATCTCTGCACCACCGTGAAAAGACCAAACAATCCTCATGAGTAAGTGTATATGAATTTATATAATTAGAAGGAAAAAACGAAAAATTTAAACGACATAGTTATTCATGTTTCCCAGACAATTAAAACATTCATACCCAAACACATATTAATTCATAAAAAAGTGAAAAGGTCACTTAAAAATCTAATTTCAAATAACCATGTAGCTAGAAATAAAAAAGACTTACCGTAGGTCTCTATATGTGGACTTATTGTTCAACAGGTCTTGTGATAATTATCAACGTTTTTCATCAAATATTTATAAAAACATCACTAATTTTCAGTTTTCAGCGATAGTTTAAAAAATTCGTTGCAAAAAAGTCACTAATTGTAAGCGACAGTTTAAAAAAAAAAATAAGAAAATTTAGTCAAAACCCTTCTATTGGACCTTTGTTTGGTGAAAAGAACAACTTAATTTATTTTTATTCATAAACCCCTTAAGAGAAAACACATAATTGAGTAACGACAAAGTAAAATATCTTTCTCTTTTTCTTTTTTCTTTTTTTCCTTCTTAGACAGTATTGCCAAAGTAAAATATTACTGTGAATCAGAGTAACATGTTACTATCAAATAGAGTAATTGTAAAACAGAGTAACATATTACTATGAGACAAACTAACATATTTGTATAAAGAATTTTATAGTCAACATAGATTTTATTTGATAGATCTTGACGAGAGAATTCTAAAAATGTTAATTTTATTAAAAACCGACATCTATATCAAAAGTTATATTACTTTAAAGTTTAATATTTTGATAATAGTCATATTTGTTGAACTTTTCAAGGAAAATTATTTGTATTTGTCCTTAATGGATTAAAATTTTATTATGAGGGGGTTTTGACCAAATATCCCTAAAAAAAATTACAAAAAAAAAAAACATTAATTATCAATTTTTAGCGACAGCTTTCAGTGACGAATTTAAAAAACTTTAGTGGAAGTCCAACTATTAAGACATGTAAGTAATTTATCTTAAAAATAACTCACTTAATCTTATCTATTTTTTATTTTTTTAAAAATTATTTTTAATTGATCAAAAAATAAATTTATGGATTATTATTTAACTCAGTGCATAGCACAGGTTATACGCTAGTCTATATATATATATTAAGGAAAATGAATATTTTAATGGAAATTCTTGTAAGAGTTCCAAACTCTCATTCTAAAATTTTTAATATTTTGATTTTAAATAATTAAAAAAAATCTTTTATTGGCTAGCCTCATTCAAGCAAAATAAATAAATAAATAATATTTCTTATTTATGACACTCAAAATGGAAAGTATACTAATATATTTCAAAATTCAAATTGAGAGAAAGTATACTAATCCTTCTTCAAATTCAAATGGAAAGTATAATAATCCCTTTCTTTCCCTTAGAATTTGAAGGTGTCATTCATCCATAGTCATCTTTACATATGGGTCTAGTTTATTGTTATTCTGTTGCTAACAGAGACTGTACAAACATGGAGATTAAGTTTGAATGAAAGGAAAAAATAAAAAGAAATATGTTTCTTGTGCAAGCTTCGTCATTTTTTTTTTTTTGGCTATAAAATTTGAATGAGGCATCCATGGTTATCTTCACATATGAGTCTAGTTATTGTTGTTCCGTTGCTAACAAAGGCCGGATGAACGTTATAGCGATCTCGGTTTTCCCTCCATTGGTTGTTGTATTCCGGACCCGGTTCCGTAGATGTCTGTTGTTGTATATGTTTCTCTCCGCCCTTTAATTCTTTGTATTTGAGTTTTAGGATGTGTTG
>NW_021024849.1:3667771-3688875 GCF_004153795.1 Camellia sinensis
ATGTATACATTGGTGATCACATTATGTTATAATTGGTTGAAAAACAGAGGGTGGACCCAACAACACCAACAAGTCTGACATTGATATCACAATGTGAATATTTACATTATATTCCATCACAGTGTTGAGTGAAGACTGAGAGTTCTATGGACATCAACAATCAACAATATCGACAATGACAGTAATGTGAACATTCACATTACTATACACTGATGTGAATGTTCACACCAGTGTCTACTACTGTGAGTTTATTCTTTAATGAATAGTAATGTGAATATTTACATCGTCGATGTTTACAAAATCAAATTAAAAAACAACAACAGTAATACAACAATGTAAATATATACATCGGTGATCACATTATGATTGAAAATCAGAAGGTGGAATGATATTGCTTACTTTTGTTCCTCATGGTGCGTGGGTACGGAAATCTATGGACCACACTCAGTCAATGAAATACACTCAGTCCATCGACGGGAATTTTGGAACAACGAAGCATCGTCCTTCCGATGTAAACCTTCGCAGCGGTGAGATGAAGAGGAATAACAGTGGCCAACGACAGTGGACGGTGGACGACGACGACGATGGTGAGGCGATGTGAATCTAGGGTTACGGTGAGGCGATGTGAATCTAGGGTCGACGACGAGATTTTGTTTGAGAAATTTTGTGGATTGAATAGATGGAATCGGAATGGGTTTCTTTTCAGAATCGATTAGACGCGGGAGAAGCGGATGAGGGTTATTTCGTCCTTTTACAATTAATGGACTTAATGGAATATTCAAAAATAGTTTGAGTTTTATGGAATAAAACAGTTACAAATAGGATTTATCAAAAAAGAGCCCTTTATAAAACTGATTTATTTATTACTAAAAGATATAAAAAAAATTAAAAAAATAATGTAATTCAAATAACTAATAAGGGCTGTTTGAGAAGTGCTAAATTAGTATATTTTTTGACTTTTTATGAATGAAAAATGTTTGAGGGTAGCAATTTTTGTGGCCACAATGGCTCAAAACTGTCAAAATGACGTCGTTTTGGGTGCAAAACATGCCAAAACGACGTCGTTTTGGCAGTTTTTAGCCATTGTGGCCACAAAAATTGTGGCCCTCAAACATTTTCCCAATTTTAATAACATATTCACAAATTTTGATAAGATCAACCATCACTTGGTATGGGACCCACATCAATTTAGGAGTGTATTAGTAAGATTGTTAGTATCTCTAGAATTTTTCTTTTTCTTTATTTGAGTCAGATTAATCAATCTCTCCTCTTTATTTTTTTATTTTTATATATCATTTTATAAAAAGTTAAAAAATATATTTATTAGGAGTTGTTTGGGATGACCTAAATAAGTGCACTTTTGTCTTTTTACGAAGAGATGTGCAAAAAAGTAAAAAGATGATGTAATAAAAAAAAGCTAAAAAAATAAAAAGATAGATTATTTTCAACTTCCCAAACTTGACCTAAAACATCCTAAAAAAAAAAAAAAAAAAAAAAAAAAAAAAAAAAAAACAGTTTTTGATTGTGAAGAAAGAAAAACGAAAGTTGTTGGAGGAGATTTGATTTTTAATTTACAGCCGTGCCTTATACCCCCAGTGGGGGGTCGCACCCCCAGTGAGGTGGCGCACCCCCACTGGCTGCCAACCGGAAAAAAAAAAAAAAAAAAAAAACTGTTTTTTTCTGCCCAATCATGGGCCTCCACCTCACTGGGGGTCGACCCCCAGTGGGGGTATAAATCATTTTTCTTTAATTTATTACACTTCAGACATCTTGCAGACACGGGTAGTTTTATTGGGAAGATAAGGATATTTATTGGTAAAAAACCTCAAGGCTCAATAAATTTAGGCTTCGTTTGGGAAGTGGGTTGGCTTTTTGATTTTTTTAATTATTTTAGTCTGGACTAAAAAGTTTGGTTTGGGAAGGGCTTTTGATTTTTTGGTTTTTTTGACTTTTTTGTGAGAGAATAGTGTAATGATTATGAGTTGAATGTGATATTTTGTTTGTTGTAGCTAAAATAATTTATTTTGTCTTTTGTGGCTAAAATAGCCAAAAAAAGTCCATAAACCAACTTGCCAAACGGAGGCAGTTTCATCAATACTATCTATCTATAAAAAAAATATTATATGCACCAATTAGTTAGTATATCAATTGATAATGTAACATAATTTAAGAAGTTTTTGATATTTATAATTTATATAATGAGTGAAATTAATAATAATGTCATAACTAATATTGGTACACTAGTTAATATACTAATTGGTACATGTAACATCACGGATAAATTTTATCTCTCTCTTCAATTCTTTGAACCCATCAATCTAAATTATTTTAACTTATGTTTCACAATTTTTTAATATATTTATTTAATTTTTTAAACCTATTTATCCATATTATTTTAACACATGTCTATCCAAATTATTAAACATATTTGTTCAATTTTTAACCTGATGATACTACTTGTCCCTGAGGGACGGGTCGGGCTGATCCATGCCTCTCACATTGTTGTCCGGTCGCTGGGCTCACTGAGATACCTGCACAAAAGTCTAACGGAGAACGGGAGTCTTCCAGCGAACCCTCCGACGAGCAAGTTAGAAGAGAAATTAATGGAATGTAGAGATAGGGTGATGGTAAGGAACTTAATCTTATTTTCGTCTTAGAAACCTGCTTATATCCTTTGTTCATCATTTCCTTGTCTACTCCGACTTATCATGTTGGCCGAAAGTCTATGCTCTAGCTTGCCTTGTTTATGGTGATGTTGCTTTGTTCCGACGTGAAGGGGTTATCACATTAAATACTGCAGGGGACTTCATTAATGGCTGATGCGTGGTGCAATAACTCTGCAGAATCTTTGTCTGCTGAGGTGGCTGGTTTCTTCTCTTGACAAGTGTTTAGATGTTATTGGTTCACTACAACAAAAGTAGATTATGGTGACGAAAACTAGTGAGGAAAATAAATTTCGTCACTAAATAAGAATAATTCGTGAGGAATTTATAAATTTTGTCACATATAATAAAAAAATAAAAATAAGAGGTGGCAAAATTTATTTTTGTCAATAAATACTTCTTTTTAAGTGAGAAAAAATTAAATTTTGTCATAAAAAATTTTCCCGCTAATTTTTTTGAATGGCGCCAAAATTTTGGGACTTTTAGTCAGAAAAAAATTTGTCGCTAATTATAAAATTATATATGAGGAATATATTTTTATCACTAATAATTTTTAATATTTTAAAGATTTTTGGTGAGGAAATAATGTTGTCACCAATTTTAGTGGGAAAAATTTGATATATTGAGCGGTAATGACCAAAAAAAAAAAAAAAGGTATTATTTTTTTTTACTCCTTTTCTATTTATCATCTCTTCTCAAAATAAGATATTAATTTTTGTTTTCCCTCTTTTCTGTTTATCAACTCAATAGGATAATTTTGAATCCAAAAAAAAATAAAATAAAATAATTGAATAGGGTAATTTATTTTTGTTTTGCCTCTTTTCTGTTCTGTTGATCATCTCTCTCTCTCTCTCTCTCTCTCTCTCTCTCTCTCTCTCTATCAAAACAGATGCACCCAATACCTCTCCCTCTCCGCCATAGCTCTTTGCCCTTACTACTCCACCTTCAATGCCTACACTACCGTCGGCTCTTCTTGTATAAACGAGGCTCCACACTCTGCATTAAACCCATATTTTTTTTCTCTATTTTTTTTCTTGTAATGCATCGATTTAATTGAGTTGTTTCAAAATTGTTATGGGTTTTCAATCTTCACAAATTTTGTAGCTTATAATCTGGCTTTATTGTTGATTTGGTAAATAAATTTGTTATTGTTTTCTTTATTGAGCGATTTAAAAGCTATGATTTGTCATTTGGTTTTTGAAGTTTATATGTATTTTTTAGGTTTTTTTTGGTGGTTAATTGTTAGCCATTAATGCTCTGCCCAGATTTGAGGAAGAGAGCAGAGAGAGAGAGAGACAGAGAGAGAGAGAGTTGAATGTTGCTCTGGTTTCATTCTATTCTTTGAAGGAGAAGACAGATTTTATCTTAGCAGTTATTTTTTTTAAATCAGAAATATGAGGTTTTTTTTACAAGATATGTTAGAGGTCAAAGCAGGCAAAGCCATATAGTAAATTATGAGGACCTTATGATGATATATATTGCAGTTTCAAAACAATACAAAATTGCATGTTATCACAATTACACTTCCAACTGGTCTAATAAATTATACTTGGTTAGACAACAGAATTAAAACTAGAAACAACATTGCTGCAAGAACAAGAAGAATGAGGGGAAGAACCTATTGACAAGTCATTAACTTTTAGTGTAGGGTGCTTTTAGTAATTTTTCTAGTTAGGCCTATTTGTTTTGTTGCAGGTCTTCTGTATCTTATATCCTTCATTAGGATTACTTAAGTTATTGTAGGAGTAGAAAGTCAGATTTGCCAGAAAATTTCATTTCATTTGTTCATAAACTACCTACGCTGTTGGTTGCAATCCAATCTATAATTTGTTCAAAAACTACTTATTTTGCTGGAATTGAAATCATATATAGGATTTGCATAGTGGGACAATTTTTTGAAGATCAAACAACACCAACCTCCCCTAACAAATCGATAAATTATAGTGAGAATCTAAAGTATACTAATACAAACCAAGTTTACTAAGATTGTGGTATCATCTCAATTACTTGGATATATTTTCTCATAACTAAATAATTCCGTGTAAGATTTTGAATCAAAGTTAGTCAAACAATCCACCAGTACAGATAATGCACTTGAAATCAAAATTGATTGTTGGGTGAAAAAGATGGAGATCAGATTCCAAATAATATAGTTAAAAAAAAAAGAAAAAAAAAAGATTCCAAAGAATAAACAAAAAGCTCATCTGTTTGGCTTTAGCTTGGACTCTGTTGTTCTATTAGGGGTCATTATCTTCTTATTCTCTCTGTTTACATTTTTATTTGATTTTTTGCAGGTCATGTTAATATGTTGGTACTGTTTCAGGGGTTTGAAAAACCTCTACGAATATTTTACTTCAAATTGATGAGCTGGACCTTATTGAAAGCAGTTTAAACTACAGTAACAAGGGGTCAAGTTATTTAAAAAAAAAATGACTTCAAACCCACATGATGAGAGTTTTAATAGAGTATAAAAAAGCAATTTAAACAGATTTATCTGAATCCTATCTTTATTCTACCCATGGCTTAGTTTTGAGCCCTGCTGCTCATGAATTTTTCAAGCATTTCTCCCAAAATTGCAAAAATCCTAACTGAGACTAGACTTTGAAAGTTTCAGCTTGAGATCTAAAATAGCCCCAGTTCACTACTACCTATTGCCATTGAGTTCTTACACATACTAAATGAAAATATCATATCTGAGCTACCCTTATCTGTACTTCTTCTCATTTATTGTTTATTAATATAATGGATTATCAAAAGCCATGGAACGAAAACTGCTGTCTCCCCATGTTCTATGTATCTTTCTTCTAATGCTCTCATATTGGGTACCCACCACTACCTATAAGTGATGTCAATATTCAACACTACCTTTGGTTAAGATTTTTTTGCATCTTGTAATGATATCACGCGTATTAGCTCTATCCATTTACTGTTTTGATTTCAATCCTACAATTTTTTTTTAATTTCAAAAGATTTTTGAAATCACAAACACTTGAGTACAGGCCAATCAGAGTCACTATTTCAATTTAGACTACTTTGTAGTCAATAAAAGGCACAGTAGAATTAAAGAATTCCAATAACAAGATGAAAGGAAGTTAGATTACCAAGATTTATAGATTTACAAGGGTATACCCCAGGACCTACTAAGAAAATATACATAACAAACATATTAGCAACCCCAAGCTAGACTACCAGAATAATAAACTAAAATTAATAGACTGCAAAACTGTTCATAAGCCCTATACAAAGGATGGGGGTCATGAATAAGAGGCAGCCCAAAACTTGCTAAATGAGCATCAAAATGAAGCACCAGGCAGATCTTTGAGATTGATTTCCCAAACATGACAGCAACTTTGCATGAACCACATCAGACTTCAACACCAATTCATACTCAGTAAAGTTCACTCCCTCTTCAATCCAACAACTATCAAAACACATAGTTCCAGCCAGGAGCAACCAATTACAACACAACATACTATATAATATTCAAGCGACATACTCCAAAAAGAAAGAAAGAAAAGACATCCCAGTTGGGTAGGAAACCAAAACATATCAATGTATTACATAGTAAGATAAAACAAGAACCAAAGACAGCCTGCTAAATTCCTTCACCAGCAAAGACAGCTGAGAATCTGTAGAGAGGAAGGCAGAGCACTATAGAAGCCAGCAGCATCTAGTCATAGCTGGACAGATTATCTTCAAAGCAGTGGATGCCAAGTACCAGAGCTCAGAATTAATAGAGCCTGGAAAACACAAGGATCAACACAAGCTAAGGTAATACAATTCAAAAATAAGCATGCAAACAAGACTCTCATATAGGACAGCAGCCACTCAACCTTCATACAACACTCAAAACTCAGAACTGGAGCATGCAAAACCAAAGAAAAAAATGTATCTCACAGTCACTCAACCCTCAAAGGAAGAAAGCTCCCAAATCACAATTCTCAAGTATAGAGGATTACACTCACACAAACCTAACATACAGAACCTACATCACTCAACCCACCATCCCTAAACATTAGGACCAGCCAAACCTGCACAGCACACAGTAAGAAAAGAAGATTGTAGAGCTACATCACTCAACCCTCGAAGCTTACCATACTCACTCAAGCCTATTTAGGATCTTACATCACTCAACTCTATTCCCTACATTACAACCAGCCAACCTGCAATGAACTAACCTGCGAAAAAACAATTAGTTATACTGAAGGCTCACCTCACTCAACCCACAAGACTCACATCACTCACTCAGTAAACTAGTTTAATCCTCTCAACACTCAACCCACATCCCTTAAAGAGGACCAGCCAATAACCTGCAGATTATAAACAGTTACCAGATTTGATCACAGAAGCAGGTAGAGACCATTCCTTCAAGAACCAATTATTAGTTAAATCAGCCTTGAAGTTAGTGATAGACATCACCCTGTATCTTACTAGTTCCTTAATCCTGCTGATGATGGCCACCTCAGTAGACTTTATAGCTTGGAAAATTCTACAATTTCTTTCCAGCCAGATACAGTAAATAGAGTAAGTGAAGACCAATTTACAAATAGTAACAGCCAGAGAAGAGCCAGTAAGCTGTGTAGCTAACCAATTCACAAGGTGGTTCCAATTCAATTTAGGCCAGTTCACATTACACTTAGCTGTCATAGTGGACCAGATTCTAAAAGAGTAAGAACACTCAAAGAATAAATGATTATGGTTCTCATCATCAGCCTCACAAAGTACACACCTAGAAGTATCCATCACACCAAAGGCAACCATCCCATCAAGGGTACTCAGCCTATTATAAATGGGCATCCAGACAATGGTACTAATCCTAGGAATATGATGCTTGCTTAGCCCACTGCACCTTGGGTTGCTGGGCTCTCCACAAGTTCCAAGCTGACTGAATAGAGAAGCACCCATCATACATACATACATATTACCTGGTTCTCCAGCATTTATGAAATTGAACTTTAAGGTGAACAAACGAATAGACTCTAATGAATATTCATTTCTCAGCTCTAAGCTACACACACACACACACACACACACACACAGAGTTAAAGAAAGAGAAGAGTAACTAACTAACTAGTAACCAACATTTGGAACCAAGAGACATGTAAAGACTTGGTAAATATGTCCGCAACTTGGTCCAAAGAAGCAACATAAGAAACCATAATCCGTTTTGTGCAAGCAAGAAAAATTAGGATTATGAAAAGAACGAAGAAGCTACAGAGGTAGGAAAGAGTAAAGAAACAAGAAAATGGAAGAGCAAATATAACTATGAGAGAGAAAACAACTTGAGAAAGGAAAAGCATCATCTTGAGAGTAGGGAACAAAGTTGGGGCTATACCTGTGTGGTTGCTAGTAGTGCTGTTTGTACAAGGCTTTTCTTGGGTTTATTCTCTAGTTTTGCTTGGTTTTTCTCTCTTGAGGGTTGTGCAACTGTATTTTGTATTATTTTTGGCTAGTCTATTGAATGTTCATAGCCCTTGTTTCCTCATGTGGCAAATGAACATTCCTTTGTGGTTTATTTTAGAATGATTCTCTTTCTAGTTTATTTAGTTTAGTTTATCTGTTTGGTTTTGTTTCTCTTATATAGCTCTAGTTTTTTTTGTTTGGTGTTGTAAGGCTTGGGGAATGCCTCTTGTATATCTCTATATGTTATCATTTTATTTTATGACTTATTCAATAACAAAAAAAAGTTACTTATATTGCTTTTATGATTTTGCTTTAATTAATTACTAACCAGCCAATGTTATGTCTTTAAAAAAGGGCCTAGTAGACAACCTTGAGGCTTGACACGCGGTTTAAAGGTTCAAGCAATGGTTGAGAAAGATGGAAAGCTCAAAGTTCCCATACCACAGGAGTATTGTGCGCCAGTGGGGGATCATGCCTCTCAATTAGTCTCCAAAATTGGTGTTGAGGTCTGAACACACTTGCCAGACATTAGCATTCGTAGGTGGAAACATGTCAATGAAGAAGCGTTTAATGGTAAAAGTTTTACATAATTGATTGAATTCATGTAATATAATTAATTATGACTCACAATATTTGTGACTATTGCTAGGATCAATTTGACATGCAAGGTGAATCCACAGATGTTAGCAAAGTGGTGGCAACAAAGTGTGGACGGAGCTTGAGCACTCACACCTATAGACTACGAATAAAATACTTGAACCTTAAGAGTGCTAAGGGAGAGGAATATGCCAGAAGCCACCCACCGCCTGAATGTGACCTCGAGAAATGGAAAAACTTGATTGACAAGAAGTGGAATGATAGCGATTGGCTGGTAAACTTTTCTTATGTTTATTTATTGTTAACAATTATCTTGTCTTCCTAATATATATATTTTTCTATTGGAGCTTGTTCCTTGTAGAAGCAACCAAAAGCTAACATTGACAATAGAAATCAATTGAAAATGAAACATAGATGTGGGTCAAAATCTCTTCGAGTTAGGGTACACGAGGCGGTGCGTCTTCTTTAATTTTTTTTTCCTTTTTGTTTTTTTTTTTTAAAGATGATTCTACTACCATCATTCTTATTTAACTTACTAGTTGAACAAAAAAAAAAAAAAATCAGACAAGCGCAAATGGGGACCAATTGCCAGAGTTGTCACGTGTTTACAAATCTACACACTTTAATGATGTCACAAAGCAGTGGATTTCTCCGGAGTGTAAAAAGATGTATATTTACCTTTTGTATTAGGATGATTGGAATTTTTATTGTATCTTTATTCAGTTTTCTATTGTTTTTTAAATGATAGGATAATATGATAAAGATCCAAGCTGAACATTACTCCCAACATGGTATGGTTCCAATTACTCCGGAGGAGCTATTTGTGAAGGTACTCAAGCGAAGGTCGGGATATGTTAAAGGACTTGGGTTGAGGCCTTCTCTGTCAGGACTACCAGTGCTTCGACTGACAGTGACTATGTGAGGCATCTAGAGATGGAAATACAAGAGCAAAATGAGAAAATTCATTCACAAAAAGAGGAAATTACAACACAAAAAGATGAAATTCAAGCACAAAAAGAGGAAATTCAAGCATAAAATAATGTGATAGGAAAGATGAATGAGTTGCTTGAGGAGAATTTTGAGATGACATCAAGCATCATGGAGTTTCTTAAGGAGAAATGTTTCAAAGAATAATTTAGAGGAGGTATCCCATGAACTCATAGATTGCCATTTTGGTAAGTCTCGCTTGTTTTATGTTTTTAATTTTCTAATGTTGGTTAGTATATACTAGTTGAAGCACAGTAGTTTCACTAATTATTAACTAAGATTTAACAAGTTTGAAGATGTATTTATGAAAATAGCTTCATTAGTTACTTCTTGCTTAGCATGACCTTTGTTAAAATACACAGTAACCTAAGTAGAGACAAAACTATGTGCATATTTTTTTGTGTATTTTTGCTAGACAGTGTTGGAGTTGCTCTAAGTTAGTGATGTGATTAATAGGAACTTGCCATGTAGAAGGGAACTTTTGGTTATTAAGCTAGACTTATTGTGTACACAATTTGTATTGACATAGATAGAGAGGTCTACACAATGTAATTGATAATATGTTAATGTTTTTCTTGTTTATTTTCTTTGCAGATTGGTTTTTGATGATGTTTGGAAGCATACTTGCAAATAAAGATCAAGTGTTGAATTTTTTTTTCTTGAACTAATACTTAGTTTTAGTTGCAAATCAAGATCAATTGTTGATTTTTTTTTTGGACTCCGTGTTAGTTTATTTTGGGATTTTCTTTAATGGTTTTTTTTTTTTTGGTTATACTTAATGGATTATTATTAAATTTGTTTGATGTATATAATTTTGATTTACAATATAAATTGTTTAGTGAATTTTTTTTTGTAGAGGTGTATAATAGCTAGTGGATTTCTTAGTACATTTAAAAGGCTATTCAGGGATATTTATGAAATAATAATTTAAATTGAAATATAAAATATGGGACAAGTTTTGTGACAAATTTTTTTTGTCATTTGTACTTGTTATTATAACAAAGTGATTATTCGTCGTTAATAAATATTTTTTGTGACAATTCATTGCAATTTATATATGAAAGTTTTTATTGATTTTGTTGTTTGGTGACTAAAAATTTCGTCACGCATATATATTTTTGTCACGAAATATATTGTCACCTTTGTATGACGTTTGGAGACGAAAAATTTCGTCAACTTTACATCTTACTGTGACAAAATTATTTCCTCATCAATGATCAACGTGTGTGACAAATTTATTCGTCAACTAAAGTTATAAATATGATATTAAGGCCTCGTTTGAGAATAGGTTTTTTTAGTAACTTTTTGGCTTTTTGGCTAAAATGTGATGTAAAAAAAACTAATATGTTTGGGATAATTTTTTGACTTTTTACAAAGAGATGTGCAAAAAGTAGAGAGAAGAGGGAATCATTGATTTTTTGATATGGGTTGTTGACTTTTTGGCTAAAAAGAGCACTTGCCAAACGAGGCCTAAATAACTATTTGGTGACGAAAATGAGGATTTTTGGTGACAAAATATTGTTTTAATGGTGACAAAATGTTTCATCACTGAAGTAATTTTATTGGTGACGAAATTATTTTTCGTCACAATGTTTTTTAGTGACAAACATTCAATGACGAAACCGGTGAGAAAAATATTTCCTTACAAATATGTATAGTGACGAAATTAGCTCTTTGGAGATAAAAAAAATTCGTCATTCAAGACCCAACTTGTTGTAGTGGTTCTTGGTGTAACGTTGGGTTCCAGTAATGTTGGGCTTTAGTGTTTGAATTGTGCATTGGGCTCTAAGTGGTGGGCCAAAGGCCCCTATGGGCCCACCTATATCAGTAGTCCTCCATTTCCAAGTGTAGCTTCAGTCCAACGAAGGGAATAAGGAAGAAGACAGGGGTTGTGGGTGGTTGAGTGAGAGAAGACCGACTGGGATGAGGGCCAACCGCGAAGGGTGACCGAGTGAGATGGCCGACTGGGAGGAGGGCTGACCGCGAAGAGTGACCGAGTGAGATGGCTGACTGGGAGGAGGGCCGACTGCGGAGAGTGACCAAGTGAGATGGTCGATTAGGAGAAGGGCGGATTGCGAAGGGTGACCGAGTGAGATGGCCAACTAGGAGGAAGGCGGACTGCGAAGGGTGACTATAGACGCGCCCGAATGTCCCGAGAAAATCCCGTTCTGTTCATTTGGGCTTACTACTACAGTTCAGACTCAAATGTTACGGTTCTGAATCTGATCTCGCAAAGTGCAATGCTAGACCGATAAATCACCAAAGAGTCTAAATCCGGCAAATCGTTTTGGAAAACTGATTTTTATAAAGAAGTACCAAACATGGACTGCTTTGCCAGATATAGAGTCGCTACCTAAATATTTTGTTTTGGGGGAAATTTAGGAAATCCTGACTTGTGCTTAAGGCCATGTGTTCGTCATCACTAAAGTTACCTCGGCTCGAGAACTTGGGTACGAGAGGAAAATGTCATGCAATGAGCACCCCCACTCGCCCGATCAAAAGATCGGCCTGTACTAAGCATGATATCTTGTTTTTGAAAACACATGTGTTCTTATTCTGGTTATTAAGCCTAAAATTACTATGTGATGCGCACAACATACAAGTATAGACTAAATCGCCTAATTTGGAACAAAGCATTGCGTATTTGTTTGTTTGAAAACAGTTTGAAGTTTATTACTCGCAAGTAGGCTAAATCGAGGATTTCAATGAATTTTTCCAATTCAAGCAATCCAACCTTCACCCACAAGCATTTAGGCAGTTATATCACATAAGCAGTTAGCCTCATGGCAAGCATGCTATCATGGCAACACTGACACTCATGCAAGATACTAAAACATAAACACTCACAGTGTACTCTGAGCCAAAACAGAGAACTAGTTAGAAATCATGCATGACCTTAGTTCATGTTAAGATGGCTAATGCAACGCATGCGAAAATGCATCTAAAATAGGCTCGGCTATTTTAAGATGGCATGTGAAATGCAATAGTTCGATACATGTATTCAAATTGGAATTGAAATATAATGCAGTTAGTATGATGCACCGAGCCCAGTGCATTCAAGACAAATGAATGGATGCAAACATGTGAAGCATAAGTATGCTAATTGAAACGTTCCCTAAACTAACCATCGAAAGCGGGTAAGTAAAAGGGAGAAAGACGTGGGGTTGGAAGACATGCACACACACGCACCCTTATTACAACATATGCCCTCTCGATGGAGGGTCTGAATGAATTTAGCTAACTAGCTACGCTAATTAAACTAATTATTACATAACCAAATTGAATAACTAGCTACAACTAATTAATACAACACTTAATTAACTGACAAATTAATTAATTAATTACAAATTCAAATACTAACTAACAAGTAAGCATTAAAATATGTAAACTAGGCTGCCTCAGCTCTGCCTTGAAAAAGTTGAAGATGCATGCTCGGTTCCCATCTCGAAAGCTCTCCGAATGCTTTCTAGAGGCTCTGTCTGCAGGGTGTCCTTGAGAACTAGATGCTGGATCTTACCAAAACAGTGTTGAGGAGTGCACCAGTGGCCTGCCGGCTATGAGGGGCTGCTGCTGACCACCCAGCCGGCCAAGAGTGCCCACTGCCGACCAAGGATGAGGGGGGTGCCGGCCAAGGATGACAGACTGCCGGCCACTGGTGTGCTGTGACACCAAGCTGCAACAGAGCACAAAATAGAGGAAAGGGAGGGTCTCCCAAGGATATGTACGCACTATGCCACCCCATATCACCTCAAAACATCAAGGGAGAGGAATAATCGGATCCAAGACCATCAATCACGCATCTCGATGCATGATGGCCAAAGATCCAACTTGTGCAAATTCAATGTAAAATGAATGCACAAATAAACATATAAAGCCTAAAACTCTATCATGCGCCATCAAGAGCGTCAACGACCGAGAATTGAGGCACGTTCATCACTTGAAGTATGAAACATTCCTCGTTTCCCGTGCTCGAATTAATACTTAATCCAAACAACAATGCAACACAAGCATGGCAAACATGCAATATAACTTAAGCATGCAAACATGCAATCTAATATGAACAACCTAACAAGGCTAATGGCATGCACAATGCACAATGCTAAGAACAACTAGCATACACAACGCAAATGGATAACATAGCATACACAATGTGATGTAACCTAAGCATGCAAACAACATGGCATACACAATGCTATGAACTACATGCAAACAATCATGACATACTCAATGCTATGAATTACATGGCATGCTCAATGTTTAATGTAAAATAGCATTCTCAATGCAAGGTAACATGGTATACACGATGCTAAATAAGATAAGCATGCAAGCAACATGCAAGTGAACATGCTAAATGGACTTAAACCAAAAGGGGTAGATCTCAGTCATGCCCAAATCAGTGGCCATACATGCTGAAATAATGGTATGAAAAGCATGAAAAGGCAAGACAAATATGCATGCCAATTGGCTCAAGTATCAAAGCACAAAGACGCGACTCTTAAGCACACTTAAAGAGTGACAAGTAAGGATATGTGACAGCACCATAAGTTCTAGAAACATGCATGGAATGGTGCCAAACCACCCTAGTAAGACAAACAAAGCATGCAAGAAAGCTCAAAGTTCGAAACTAGCAAAAGGACTTAAGCCATGGCCATGTAAAGCAAGCCTCAAATGGTCAAGGGCATCAAAAACAGTCCCAAGACAGGTCAAGGTGAGTCTAAAAACATGCTTGAACCTAGCCAATACAAGCTAGAACAAAAGGCCGAAAGCATGAAGCATGCAAGGCTACAAAGAGGTATTACACTACACCTATTAAAACCAAACATGGCATGACTTGGACAACATAAAATAGAGTTACATCATATCAAAATAAGCCCAAAAACCTACTGAGATGGCATCCCAAAGACCTAAGCATAGAGGCATGCACAATGATCCATTGTAAATCTTGAGACTACAATGAAGTTTTGATTAGGTTTTTTGGTTTTGTTTTTTAGAGTACGACAGTTCAAACCATACCAGGTGTGTCAATTAGTAACAGGCACTAAGAACACATAAGTCCAAAGACTACTTGCAGGAAATAGAATAACAAATCATGCAAATTGTTCTAGTGGGTCTGCCTCATTGGTCACTCACTCACTCTAGTGGATCTGCAAATTCTTTTTTCTGGTTGAATCGAATTTTAGTTATTTAGATCCTTCTCTTGTCCATCAGAAGTCCATCCTAGTATAGTTGTGCTCCAAAGTATTGGACTAGATCAAAGGACTCACCGTAATAGTTTTATAATCTTACATATTTACTTTTACTGTAATTAAAAGAACTGTATCAGTTTCTCCATTCGCATAGCATCTTGCTTGCTCATGCACATTCAGCGAATTGATGT
This sequence comes from Camellia sinensis, assembly GCF_004153795.1. Classification (NCBI taxonomy): domain Eukaryota; kingdom Viridiplantae; phylum Streptophyta; class Magnoliopsida; order Ericales; family Theaceae; genus Camellia; species Camellia sinensis. Next base: position 3,682,799 of record NW_021024849.1, read on the forward strand.
TAATACACAATAGGCCCATCATTTTTCATGTTTGAATGAAAATTTCCTTAAAAACAAAAATATAAGGATGTGCTCTATTCGTCTTTTTTAAATAAAAAATAAAAATTTGAGCACTTCATTTCAACATATGTTTTTGACATCCTCATTTTGAATCTGTTGGTTTTACTGCTCATCTGAGTTCTGAATTTATCCGTCTGCAATGGAGTTATTGTAGTTGTAGCTTGGATTGTCTGATATCTTTTATATGTGCTGATAGAGTTTCTAATTTAGATATGCCTTTACGCTGAAAAACTCAAGGGATGATTGATTTGATTTGGAATGCTCTTTCTAACTCTTGCAGTTATGTGTAGACACCCCATTTTTGACCGTCCTCAAGACTTGGACGTCACCGTTTGAACGCTCGGTGATCATCCATGTTCGTGTTCGTTTTGAATTCCCAGAGGTCTCGGCCGTGCCCCTTGCCTCGGGATCTCTTAACTTGCCTGTTCTGTGCTTGGTTTGCACCAAGAACTTGTTTGTTTTTGCACTTGAGGGTAGGAAGTGGCTTGTTAGCCATCCCCTAAAACCCACAGGCCGTGGCATGAAGCCACCGGCCTTGCTTTTTTGCTACCGACCAAATGTTTGGTCGATCGGCACTTCTGTTAGGTGTATCGACTCTTTGTGTGGTCGACCGGCACTTTATTTGGCCGATTGTCTTTTTTTTTTTGGCCGGTACCTTCTTTTTGCCTTTTTCAGGCATTGTGCATGCCAACTGTGCCAGTTGGAGTTCACGGACTTGTCCTCCATATACGTGTATGGAGGATTTGCACCATTTGCACCTTTTTTGCTCTAGTTTCTTGGAGAAGCTTGCACCCTTTGCCTTAGCTTCCTTGAGAAGCTTGACCCCCTTGACCCCTTTTGTTTAGCTTCTTTAAGAAGCTTAGGTCTTTATCTTGCTCTATATAAGAGAGCCTTCCCTCCCCTTTGAAGAGATTCAGCAAAAACCAGAGATATATGATATATACAACTTTCTCTCTCTATATCTCCCTCTCTCTCTTCATTTGTGTGTGTTAGAGGGCCTAAAAGGGTGTTTTGTTCTTAGTTTTGCACTAAGGCACCTAGTATTACACCATACTTGGGTTATTGAGGTGTTGGGAGGTTGTTCTTAGGGATTTTAAGCTGGTTTTGATCAGAAAATGGGCCTGAGGTTGCTGTTCTTCAAGTGTTCTTCAAGGGTGAGCATAATTACTTTATAATCCCCATTCTTGCACTAGCTTTTAACCCACTTTGCATGCTGTTTTGAGCTTTGTGTATAACTGATAAAAGTTCTATTTTTTGATGTTTAAGATGTTTCATTAAGGTCATTTTGGTGTTGGGGGTCAACCTCCCCCTCTTAGGCCTTGTTTGGCCCCTTTTGTGCCTTCTTTGTTGAGCTTTGGAACCTTTTGTGTATTGGCCTTCTCACCACTGAAATCCAGTGGATTTTCAGTGGTGGTGAAGGGGTCTTGAAGTCTTGTATAGGGGAGGGACACCCCTCTCCCTTTGTGTCTCATTTGTTCATGTTTTTGGCTCATAAGGGTAGCATACATGCTTAGCTTTACTTAGCTCCATTTTAGAGGTTTTTTGGGTGTTATTTTGTCACATTATACCTCTGTTTTTTGGTTGGATTAATGGTCCATTACATGCATCATACACTTGTCTAGTAACCCCTTTTATTGTCATAATATGTGCCATGCATTTGCCCCTCCATGCTTGCATGTTCTAGCTTGATTTCATGAAGTTTTTGGTCATATTTCATCATACTTGAGGTCTGTTGGGTACTAATTTGATCATGTTTGCCATGTTTAGTATAGCCACCATGCATTTTGGCTTGTGAGCCTTGAGTGTGTGAGTCATTAGCATGCTTTAGTTGGGTTGTTTCAGTGATTTGGAATCATTTTCCATGCTATTTCAGTCCATAATCCATGCTTGTATGCTTGCATTCATCATCCTTTCCATGCTTTGAAGAGATGCTCTTTTGTGCCTTAAAATGAGTCATTGTGCATGCCTATGTGTTTGAGGCTTTGGGCTGCCATATCAGTGGGTTTTGGGGATCCTTTTTGCATGTTAAAACTCCATTTTGCATTGATTAGTCCATTCCATATGTGGTTGGGGCGGTTATAGTGGAGTGCCCTCTTTGTGGCCTTAAATCCCCCTTTGTTTCGCATCCATTTCTTAGCATGTTTTAACCATGATCTATGCATGCTTTAGTCTTGTTTTGGAGTGCCTTAGGACTGTTTTAAGTCATTTTGGTCCTTTGGGGTTTGGTTGACATAGCTATGGTTTGGACCCCTTTGTTGGCTTCAAGTTTTGGTCATTGTTGCATGCCTTACTTGCATAACAAGGTTGATTTGGCATCACCCTCTATACACTTTCAGAGTTTAACATGTTGGTCTAATGTCCATGTTTATCATCTTTTGAGTGTTCTTGAAAGTTACCTTTTGTGCCTTAGCTTTAGGCCTATTGGTGTACATGTTTGCATGAGCATTTATCTATCATTTCCATCACTTTTGGCCACTGTTAAAGGCAAGGATGAGGTCTGCCCTTTGTGGTTTAAGCCCACCATTACATGTTTGTTGTATATTTGGTTCATTGTGTATTGTCACATGCTAATTCCATCGCGTATTGTTGCATGTTTGGCACATTGCATACTTGCAGGATAGGTTGCACCGCATTTGGCATGCTTTGTTAACTTAGCCTCATGTTGCATATTTGAGTCATGTTGCATACTTGAGCCGCATTGCATACATGCATTACATTTTGCTTGGTTTGGGATGTCAAACCAAGCATGAGGAATGAGATGTGTTCGTACTTAAAGTGACGAAACACGTCTCAATCCTCAGTCGCCGATGCCCTTGATCTCAACATGATAGGGCGTGAAGCATTCATTCGTTTTGTTGCATTCATTTACATTGATTGGCAAACTTGGTGCCTTTGGCCATCGTGCATCGAGATGCGTGATTGGTGGCTCGAGGACCAAGGGCCACACTCCCTTGAGTCCATAACATGATAGGAAGTGTTGCCATGCATACATTGCTTTGAAATTTCCTTGCCATGCACTGTCTGTCCACTGCTGTAGCAAAAACAAGATTCTACAGGAATAAATGGCCGGCCGGCCACTTTCAGTGCCGACCGACCATCAGAGTCCAGCCGGTGACCCAATTTATGGTCGATGATCACATTTACATGGTTGGTGGTGCTTTTCATTGGCCGGTGGCATTCCAAAATGATCAGGGAATGGTTCAGAGGTGCCTTAAGAATTTTCACATCTCTCAGAGGTGCAGAACAGTGCAAACAGAGGCAACAGTGGCATGGTAACGGGTTTCCGAGCAAGGCAAATCGAGCATGCATCATCCATGCATTCCGAGGCAGAGTTGCGGCGGTCTCTTTAGTTTCATATTTAGGCTGTTTTTGTAATTAATTTGTTAATTAATTAGAGGTTTTGTAATAATTAATTAGCTAGGATAGTTGATTCATTATTTGGCCTGTATTATTCTTTCGGACCTTCCGAGCGAGGGCAATTGTGTAATAAATATGTGTGAGTGTGTGTATGTCTTCCAACCCCCACTTCTTTCTCCCTTTTATTTACCTGCTTTCAATGGTTAGTATTAGGGCATATTTAAATTAGCATACCTTATGCTATGCAGGCGTGCATTCATTCATCTGTATTACATGCACCGGGCTCGGCGCATTATGCTAACTGCATGGTATTTCAATTCCAAGTTGAATACATGTTATCTGTTGCATTTCATATGCCATGTTTAGAATAGCCGAGCCTATCTAGGTTGTATTTTTGCATGTGTTGCATTAAGCATTTCAACATAGTTAGGATTCATGCATGTTCACTAACTAGTTTCTGTTTTGGCTTGGAGTACTCGGTAAGTTTTTATGCTTTAGCATCCTTGCATGCGTGTGAGTGTTGCCATGATAGCATGCTTTACCATGAGGCTATGTGCTTATGTGACATAACTGCCTGAGTATCTGTGGGTGAATGTTGGGTTATTTGAATTGGAACAATGCATTGAATGCGAGTTTTAAGCCCACTTGAAAGTAGCAAAACCACGTTTTCTAAGCCCACTCGAGGGTGGCAAAATCTGCATTTTAGCCTACTTGCAAGTAGCAAACCGTTTTCAAAACAAACATGAAATGTTTTGTTCCAATTCAAGCGATCCAGTTTATACTTGTATGCTGTGCGCATCACATAGTAAATCTAGGCTAATAACCGGAATAGGAACGCATAATGTTTTCAAAACTCGATATCATGGTTAGTAGAGGCCGATCTACGGATTGGGTGAGTGGGGGTGCTCATAGCTGACCTTCTCCAATCGTACCCAAGTTCCCGAGCCGAGGCAACTTTGGTGATGACGGACACGTGGCCTTAGGCAACGAGTCAGGGTTTCCTAAATTCCCCCAAAATAAAATATTTAGGTGGCGACTCTGTATCTGGCAAAGCAGTCCATATTTGGTACTTCTTTATGAAAATATGTTTTTCAAAACGATTTGCCGGATTTGGACTCTTTGGTGATTTATCAATCTCACATCGCACATTGTGAGATCAGATTAAGAACCGTGACAATTTGAGTCCGAACTATAGTGAGCCCCAAATGAACAAAACGGGGGATTCCCTCCCAGGACGTTCGGGGACGTCTACATTATCAGATTGCTGCTATAGCTTCATTCTCTCACCATTTGACTTTTGATAACCTGCCTTCAGACATCCAACACCGACAGTGTAAAGTCAACTTTCAAGCACTAGTTTGTTGTTGTGATCTTGAATTTGTTAGAAATGGTTTTGGAAAATATGTCTGATTTTTTCTTAACTTTGGTCTATTTTTTAGATGAGACCCATATGTCAAAGTTGGCGGGTCAAAGTGGTAACGTGTTCTATGTCACATTGTGATTCACGTGGTATATTTGGTTGCTCAAAACCATTATCGGATGAATAGAAAATTGAAGCCCAAGTGAACTCCATAGAAATGGAGTTTTTGGTGGAAATTTCTTAAGGTTTGAAGGAAGGCTTGTCCCACATTAGTTTGGTGAGAAAAAATTTGTGGGTTTATAAGGCATGAGTTTGTAATTTAGGGAGGGCCCCAAGGGGCATCCCAAGTTTGTAGAAGGGAGAGGTTATGGGCAAATTGGGCTAGACCCATTGGACCCAAAAATAAACATACACGCACCGCGTCCATCCGTCCGTCCGTCCGGTCGGTCGGTTGGGCGGGCTGAGCTTAGGTGCAGGTGCGTAGTGAAAGGTGTGAGGTTGGGTTGGGCTGGTCCAGCCGAATACTTATTTTATAAATCCGATTAAACTAATGTCCAGTTTAAATTTCAATTTTTTGAATTCAAATTTGTTACACCTCTTCAGAATTTTTCTGTACAGGTTCATATCTGTCCAAACAGATTCGAATCTATCCAACTTCAAACCTGAGATAGTTTTTATCTGTTTGAATTCAAATCAGATCTGTTGATCTGTCCGAACAGGTACCATACCTGTTGGATTCAAACTTAATAGCCACCATTTTCATCTATAAATAGACTAGTCCTCACTTGGTTTTTTCACTCAGAAATAGTTCTTTATACTTAATTTGGAAACTTGGATCTATATGTTACTTATTTTTGTGGAAAATTTTCAACTAAGCGGATGACTTGGTAGGCATCTGGCCGGACATCCAGTTGGTCGTCTGGTAGATCGTTCGGTGCCCAAAAACAATGGTCTTGGATAATAAAATGCTAAAATGTTCCAGACGTTTTCAATTTGGTGAAACATTTTTTATATTCTCGATTTAATACGTATTTGGTGAAACTGTTAGAGTAAGAAAAGAAATTACTTTTCATCAAATTTAAATTTAGTGATGAATTTAATATGCGGTTGGAGATGGCCAAAGGAGTTCCTCTCTCCCCTTTAGACTTATGAGAGTATTCACTTTTTTATTTTTTATTATTTTTATTTTAAATTTAATTTTAATATAAATTATACTCACCACTCTTAAGATTTGAATATATATATAAAATTAAATTAATCCTTCATGCCAAAATAAAATTATTTTTTAATCATTAATTCG
>NW_021024849.1:3717004-3733612 GCF_004153795.1 Camellia sinensis
TCCGTTGTGCTGGAGGACTCTAAACTTTCGCTGCACATCTTGTTTTGAAAGTCCCTTGTGCTGGAGGACTCTAAACTTTCGCAGCACATCTTGTCTTGAAAGTCCCTTGTGCTGGAGGACTCTAAACTTTCGCAGCACTCTCGTGTTAAAAGGCTACGGGCCTTTGTAACATAGGTCCCTTGTGCTAGAGGACTCTAAACTTTTGTAGCACCCTTGTTTGAGATGCCTCTCTTGCTTTGTCTTGTTTTGCCACGGATGGTTTACCGCGTGGATATGTTTGCCGGAATGTTATTATTTGTAATATGTGATACTAGTAAGTATCCCTTGAAACTTTGAAGATTTTTTAGATGGACGAGGTCCATTCCTTGTTATATATAGAGTTTTGTCTTGTATTGTTTTGAAAGGATTTCAGCTATTATTCATGCAAACCCCTTTATTATTTATACCATTCACTGAGTATCCAAGCTCACCCTCTCTATATATATGTAGGTGATGAACAAGAAGGCGGTGACGCCTAGATATGATTTTGGAGCTTATTTTGGGTTTTTGATTAGGTCAGCTTAATCTGTAATTACATCGGCAGTCTTGAAAATTATGCTTCTCGATTTGTAATACTTGTATGTTGTCGGCTTGAGAAGCCTTTTGATCAAGATGTGTGTTTTGTATACATGTTATGTCGGCAGTGAGGATGTCGGCAATCCTGAAGATTTTGCTTCTAGCAGTATTTCATGTATTTTTGTTCATGTCAGCTTGTGAAGCCCTTTTGTTAATATGAAGGATGTAAATTGTACTTTGCTTCGTTTGTAATTGAGTTGTAACCCATATGCTGATGATTGCTATTTCATTTAACTTATGCACCGCTTTGATGGACTAATTTGTTTGTATAAATCGCTTCCGCACTTGTTAGCCCCATATAATTATACTCTGATGGTGTGTGGATTTTGGAAGTTGGCCTTGGTAATCTCGGATTACTGGCCATCACGGCACCAAACTACTAGGGGTGGTTTGGGGTCGTGACAGAATGGTATCAGAGCACAAGTTCCTTGGTATACGTCATTCACACGCTTTGAGTCCTAAAGAGCGTAGGATTTCCCCTTAGAAAGATGTTAGGATTGCATCATATTGCTTGCTATGTGGTCAAGGTGTGCATCATCTCAGCATGCTTAATTGTTACCTGCCTACGTGATTATTTGTTCGTCTTGTTTAAAAGTCACATTTGCATACTCATAGCATCATGAGGAGAGGTAGACCTCCAGTTGGCCGAGATCAGTCCGAGGACAGATTGGACAGACTAGAGCGGTTAGTTGAAGGTTTGGCCCGCGAGTTAAGGCAGACGAGACAGCAGTATGCTAGTGCTACATCGACTCAGGCCGAGCAGACAAACGGCCGAAATGCAGTTCCACCTCCTCCTCCTCCTCCAGTACCCCAAGTGCCCCCACAGCCAGCTTTATATGGGGACGGCACGATAGCTTTGATCAGGGAGTTCAAGAAAATCAAGCCACCAAGATTCCAAGGGGGTATAGAACCGATGAAGGCCGAAACTTGGGTTTTGGAGATGGAAAAGCTGTTTGAGATCTTTCCCAACACTGACACCTTCTTAGCAGCTTTTACACTAGATGACGACGCCCGCAGATGGTGGATGATGGTTCGAGAAAGCAATCCAGACTTGACCTGGACCCGATTTTTAGAATTGTTCTACACCAAGCATTTTCCCTTAAGTGTTCGGAATCACAAGGCTACCGAGTTTCAGACTTTGACGTAAGGCAGTAGAACAGTAGCTGAATATGATCGTGCCTTTACCGAGTTGGCAAGGTACTCACCCCACATGGTCAATGATGAATATATGAAAGCTAGGAAGTTCGAAAGTGGACTCCGTGGACCGATACAAGACCGGGTTAACATGCTCAACATGCCGACTTATGCCGGAGTGTTGGACAAAGCTATTCTGGCCGAAGCCAACTTGAACAGATACCAGGGTTCGGGAGAGAGCCAGAGGAAGAGGCAAAGTTATGACAATCGCCGAGCACAGTTTGGTACCAAGAAGAAAGCGAACGTCGGCAGTTCAAGCAACCCAAGACAAGAGAGTGGTACTAAGCCGATATGTTCCAGTTGTGGGAAGCCACATTTCGGGGTCTGTCTTCGGGCGTCTGGGGCTTGTTACGAATGTGGTGAAGTAGGTCATTTTGTGAGGACTGTCCAAAAATGAAGGTTGGGGAAAGTAAGAAAGATGAGAATACTTCGGGCTCTGTGCAGAAAGGTAACGCTGGGAAAGGACCGATGAGACAAGGCAGAGTTTTTGCACTAGTAGCAGGGGACACTCAAAATGCCGAGACAGTGGTGTCAGGTATGCTTTCGATTTTCTCTCAAAGTGCATATGTATTGACTATTCGGGTTCTACGCATTCATTCATTTCTGCTAAGTTTGCCGAGAAGATTAATAGGAAACTAGAACCCCTTGACTATGTATTATCTGTATCTACCCCATCCGGGAGATCTATGAATGTTGCATCCATCTATCGAGCATGTGTTGTTGTGATTGGGAATGTTGAACTGTTAGCTGACTTAATGCCATTGGACATAATTCATTTTGATGTTATTTTGGGGATGGATTGGTTAGTGGCAAATCACGCATCCATAAATTGTGTTTCAAAGAGTGTTACGTTAAAACCCCAAACCTAGCCGAGGTCACGTTTCAGGGAGAAGGGGTAGTATCCCCACCTTACTTAATTTCATCCATGAAAGCCTATAGATTGATCCAAAAAGGGTGTCAAGGTTATCTGTGTAGCATATTAAGTAATTTGAATGGAAGTGTTGAGTTAGCCGACGTCCCAGTGGTTAGTGAATTCCCCGACGTCTTTCCAAATGATTTGCCTAGTCACTTAGCTGATAGAGAGGTAGAGTTTACGGTTGACATCATGCCGGGAACCCAGCCCATCTCTAAAACACCCTATAGGATGGCCCCCGCCGAGCTTAAGGAATTGAAACTTCAACTACAAGAGTTGCTAGATAAGGGTTTTATTAGGCCGAGCACTTCACCCTGGGGAGCACCCGTCTTGTTTGTCAAGAAGAAGGATGGCACACTTCGTCTTTGTATTGATTACCGGGAACTGAATAAGGTAACCATTAAAAATAAGTACCCGTTGCCGAGGATAGACGATTTGTTCGACCAGTTGCAAGGAGCACGAGTCTTTTCCAAAATTGACCTTAGATCGGGCTACCATCAGCTTAAAGTCAAAGCCGAGGATGTTGAGAAGACCGCTTTTCGGACAAGGTCTGGCCACTACGAGTTTTTAGTAATGCCTTTTGGAGTGACCAATGCCCCTGCAGCCTTTATGGATTTGACGAACAGAGTCTTTAAGCCATATCTAGATGAGTTTGTGGTTGTCTTCATCGATGACATATTGATCTACTGTAAGAGTAAGGCCGAACACGAGGAACATTTGAGACTTACCTTATAGACTTTGAGAGATCGGAAATTGTATGCTAAATTTAACAAGTGTGAGTTTTGGCTTTCCACTGTTTCATTTTTGGGTCATGTAATTGATGAAGAGGGTATTTCGGTCGATCCTAGTAAAATTGAAGCCGTTGTGAATTGGTCGAGGCCGACTAATGTGTCCGAGGTTCGTAGTTTTCTGGGATTGGCTGGTTATTACAGAAAATTCGTAAAGGATTTCTCAAGGATTGCAATTCCGTTGACACAACTGACTAAGAAGGGAGTGGCTTATGAATGGACTAAGGACAGAGAAGCAGCTTTCTAGGAGTTGAAGATGAGATTAGTCGCAGCACCAATTCTTGTACTACCATCAGGTAATGAAGAGTTTCATGTCTACAGTGATGTTTCGCATAAGGGTCTGGGTTGTGTATTAATGCAAAAAGGTAAGGTTATAGCATATGCCTCTCGTCAGTTGAAGCCACATGAAAAGAACTATCCCACCCATGATTTAGAATTAGCAGCCGTGGTATTTGCTTTGAAGATTTGGCGCCAGTATTTGTATGGAGTTTCTTGTCAGGTTTTCACAGATCATAAAAGCTTGAAGTACTTGTTCACTCAGAAGGAATTGAATATGAGGTAGAGAAGATGGCTTGAGTTGTTGAAAGATTACGATATGCAGATCCAATATCATCCAGGTAGAGCTAACACCGTGGCCGACGCTTTGAGCAGAAAGATGGTTGGAAATTTGGCATGTCTAACCGCAATCTTAGTGGAGCCGACTATTGTTGAGGAAGTAAAGACAAGACAGATGGAGGATGAATTCTTGAAGAAAGTAGCCAATGAGATCATCACAAAGCCGAGATCAGGGTACACCATAGAAAATCAAGTGCTCAAGTTTGAGGGAAGATTGTGTGTGGCCGACATCCCAGATTTGAAAAGAAAAATTTTGCAGAAAACTCATGGTTCCAAGTTTGCTGTTCACCCCGGGAACACCAAGATGTATCAGGATGTGAAGCAGACATTTTGGTGGCTGAACATGAAAGGAGAGATAGCCGAGTTCGTGGCGCAGTGCCTGTATTGTCAACAAGTGAAAGCAGAACATCAAAGGCCAGCAGGACTTCTTCAACCTTTGCCAATTCCTGAGTGGAAATGGGAGCACATCTCCATGGACTTTGTGGTTGGTTTGCCGAAGCCACAAAAGGGTATGGATTCGATTTGGGTTATTGTGGATAGACTAACTAAGTCAGCACACTTCTTGCCTGTTAAGACCACCTTCAACGCCGATAAACTTGCTTTGTTGTATGTGAATGAGATTGTTAGACTTCATGGAGTGCCGATGTCAACTGTGTCAGACCGATATCCGAAGTTGGTTTCCAGATTTTGGCAAAGCCTACAAAGAGCTTTCGGAGCCGAGTTGAGGTTTAGCACAGCTTTTCATCCCCAGACTGATGGGCAAACAGAGAGGACGATTCAGACACTTGAAGATATGCTTAGACTATGTGTATTGGACCTCCAAGGAAGTTGGGGAGTACATTTGCCTTTGGTGGAATTTACCTACAACAACAGCTACCAAGCTAGCATTGGCATGGCGCCGTATGAGGCACTGTATGGAAGAAAGTGCAGGTCGCTAATATGTTGGACCGAGGTAGGAGACAAAGCTCTGCTTGGTCCCGAGTTAATTCAAGTAACAACCGAGAAGATTAAGCTCGTTCAGCAAAGAATCAAAACCGCACAGAGTCGACAGAAGAGTTATGCCGACCAGAGAAGAAGAGAGTTAGAATTTAAAGTCGGGGACCACGTGTTCCTAAAGATTTCGCCGATGAAAGGAGTTACAAGATTTGGAAAGAAGGGTAAGTTAGCACCCCGTTACATCGGGCCTTTTGAAATCCTTGAGAAGATTAACCTCGTTGCCTACAGACTTGCTTTGCCGCCAGGATTGAGCCAAGTCCATAATGTATTTCATGTTTCGATGTTGAGGAAATATATTCGAGATCCGCTACATGTGATCGACTGTTTCGGAATTGTAATTAATGAAGATTTAGGCTACGAAGAGAAGCCAATACGGATTGTCGATAGGCAAGTGAAGCAGTTGAGAAACAAGTCGATACCAATGGTGAAAGTTGAATAGAAGGAGCATTACGGGGAGGATGCTACATGGGAAATGGAAGAAGAAATGAAAGTCCGACATCCAGAATTGTTTTTGGAGCAAGGTAACTCAAGTTTGGGGACCAAACTCCTTTAAGGGGGTAGGATGTAACAACCCTCATTTTGACTTAGTCATACTTGCATACAATTATGGATGATCTTGTTTTAATATGTGCATTTGCAAATCTTGTCTCGTTTTGCTTGAATGTAGAGCATGCTTTGTACTTGCCTGGTGTGTCGCCGAGGTCATCTTAAGCCTAGACACCTTTGAACCTTTTTACACTTAGAACTATCTTGTAACCACTACGGTTGACCTCCATCTTCACCCTGGCATATCTGCCGAGATGACTCCATCTAGGCCGAGGTGCGCGTCGCCTAGGCCGAGATGTGCATCATCTGGGCTGAGATGTTAATATCTAGGCGTTCTAGATCCTTGATCCTTGCATGAGTGATTTTGTTCCTAGAATGGTATGACCTAGACCGAGGTGTGGCACATCTAGGCCAAGGTGCGGCACAGCTTAGTCAAGTGTTGTCCTTCCAAACCGATGTCATTGTTACCCTGCTTGCCGAAGCTTTGCCTTAGCCGAGATCATCACTTACCGGAGTCTTGTTGTTAGCCGATGTCGTTACTTGCCGGTGTGTTCTTGCCGCCTAGCTTGTCGAGTACACTTTGTCTTGGTCTTGTCTTGTCATGTCAGTCACCTTTTTGGATAGTGCCAGTCAGCCGATGCCACGTGTCCCGACATAGGGATTAAGTCAGTGATTGTCGTGAGAAACATATCATTTTGTATCAAGTCTTGCCTTTTAGAGAGAGAAACTCAAGGAAGAAGAAGGAGAAGTTTAAGCTAGAGAGAGTGAACTTCCAAGCTTGATCGTTGGAGCTTGAACCGTTAGATTCGAGTTTTGAGGTTAGAATCGTAACCTATTCTTGTTGTTCTTATTGATCATCTAGCTGCATTGCACGATCAAACCTGTTCTGCACGCCATTCATCGATTTAAAGTTGGTTTAGAAAGAGAAAACGGTTTTCATGCGCTTTCGAAGAAAAGCCTGGTTTGATCCGAAAGTTTGCATTAAAACTCATGTTTTTGTGTTTGTTTTGATAAGATCCTTGAGTGTGGGTACCCAGGCCCATGTTTTTGAATTCATAGCATGAAATCTCAGATTTTGTAGTAGCAAATTATGATCCTTGCATTCATCTTCCTTATGTTCATGTTCTTCACGTTCGTCATGTTCTTCGAGAAGAGGGAAACCCAGATTTTCCCCGACTTCATTTCCTTGAATGTGGTCATCATTTTTCCCGACTTCGCTTTTGAATGTGGCCATCGAGGCTACACCTCGGCAAGGAGGTGTGGGACCTCGACCTAGACCTGGTAGTTGCCCAGCATGTTTTTTTTTCCAAGGATAAGAAACTGTGTTTCAATTTGATTGACTTAGTTTTCGAAGGATGCCGAGGTCATTTGCATGTAAGCTAGACTTTTTTTGAGTAGTGCATTCAATAGACTTTGCCATGTGTTGTAGGACTTGGACTTGCCTTGACCCCGATGTTTGAAGAACTAGGTGAGTGGTATTTTTGATAAAGCTATGTTATCAATGTTTTGATAAGCTTTGCCTTGCTTTGTTTTTGAAAGATATTTGTTAAGCATGAATGATTGTCCTTAGTTTTGTATCTTGTATTATACTTGCTCGAATGACCTTCTCAGAAAGTCCCTTATGCTGGAGGACTCTAAACTTTTGCAGCACATCTCGTTCGAAAGTCCCTTGTGCTGGAGGACTCTAAACTTTCGCAGCACCTCTCGTTTTGGAAGTCCCTTGTGCTGGAGGACTCTAAACTTTAGTAGCACCTCTCGTTTTGGAAGTCCCTTGTGCTGGAGGACTCTAAACTTTCGTAGCACATCATGTCTTGAAAGTCCCTTGTGCTGGAGGACTCCAAACTTTTGTGCTAGAGGACTCTAAACTTTTGTAGCACCCTTGTTTGAGATGCCTCTCTTGCTTTGTCTTGTTTTGCCACGGATGGTTTACCGCGTGGATATGTTTGCCGGAATGTTATTATTTGTAATATGTAATGCTAGTAAGTATCCCTTGAAACTTTGAAGATTTGTTAGATGGACGAGGTCCATTCCTTGTTATATATAGAGTTTTGTCTTGTATTGTTTTGAAAGGATTTCGGCTATTATTCATGCAAACCCCTTTATTATTTATACCATTCACTGAGTATCCAAGCTCACCCTCTCTCTATATATGTAGGTGATGAATAAGAAGGCGGTGACGCCTAGATGTGATTCTGGAGCTTATTTTGGGTTTTTGATTAGGTCAGCTTAATCTATAATTACGTCGGCAGTCTTGAAAATTATGCTTCTCAATTTGTAATACTTGTATGTTGCATACGTCGGCTTGAGAAGCCTTCTGATCAAGATGTGTGTTTTGTATACATGTTATGTCGGCAGTGAGGATGTCGGCAATCCTGAAGATTTTGCTTCTAGCAGTATTTCATGTATTTTTGTTCATGTCGGCTTGTGAAGCCCTTTTGTTAATATGAAGGATGTAAATTGTACTTTGCTTCGTTTGTAATTGAGTTGTAACCCATATGCTAATGATTGCTATTTCATTTAACTTATACACCGCTCTTATGGACTAATTTGTTTGTATAAATCGCTTCCGCACTTGTTAGCCCCATATAATTATACTCTGATGGTGTGTGGATTTTGGAAGTTGGCCTTGGTAATCTCGAATTACTGGCCATCACGGCACCAAACTACTAGGGGCGGTTTGGGGTCGTGACACCGACGACCACATTCAAGGAAATGAAGTCTGGGAAAATCTGGGTTTCCTTCTTGAAGAATATGAAGAGCATGAATGCTAAATTCATAACTTTTATTCCAAAATCTGAGATTTCATGAGATGAGTTCGAAAACATGGACCTGGGTACCCATACTTGAAGATCTTATGCAAACGAACACAAAAACATGGATCTTGATACAAACTTTCGGATCAAAACATGGTTTTTCTTCAAGAACACATGAACATCACTTTCTCTTTCTAAAACAAACTTTAAATCAATGCATGGCTCATGAATCATGCTAGATCATGCAATGTAGTCGGATCAACATAAAAATAACAAGAGTAAATCAAGATTCTAACCTCAAGACACGGATTAAACGGCTCAAACTCTAAAGATCAAGCTTGGGATCTAGGTCTCTCACTCTAACTTCCTCTCCTCTTTGTAGAGCTTCTCTCTCTACCATGCAAGAGATATGACACCAAATGATATAATTCTAGCTCTGTCGGATAACTAAATCCTCTGCTGGGACACGTGGCAATGGCTGATTGGATCTCCGCAAAAAGGTGATAGATTGATAAGACAAGAGCATAACAAAGTGTAAGCAACAAGTAAGGTGACAGGGCACTTTGGCGGGTAATGATCTCGGCTAGGACAAAGCTTCGGCAAGTAAGGTCTCAATGATCTCGGCTAGGAAGGACAACACTTGGCCTAGCTATGCCACACCATGGCCTAGATGTGCCACACCTCAGTCTAGGTCATACCAGTCTAGGGACAAGATCACTTTGGTATAACATCTCGGCCTAGATAATACACATCTCGGCCTTGGTGATGAACACCTCGGCCTAGATAACGACATCTCGGCTGTCATGACCCGAACCTGCCCTTATAGGTTAAGGCCATAACCGGCCAGTAATCGCGAGATTACCTACGGCCTCAAGCCACTTAAAACAAAACTCATCTGAGTAAAGGGGCCAAACGGAAGCAAATAAAAATTTGTCCATAGAGCTGTGCTTATATGCACACCATCACATTCTAAACATTTATGTGTTAATAACTCACATCAAAATATACACTAACATAGAACATTGTGCATACAGGATTATACAAGTTTAAGTCAGTCGAACCCAAGACTAATATACAAAAGTAGTCCAATGCTTTCGCCAACATAACAAAAACTTATGAACAAAGGACAAAAGCGAAGACAATCTCGTGAGTGAGACATTTGGGTTGACTCCTCAAAACTCTGATTGTTTCTCACAATTTCACCGGGGCTGGTTCTGGACGTCGCTTGGCTCACCTACATGTACATGAATGAGCGTGAGCGAAAACCCAGTGAATAATATCAAATAAGATAGATACATAACAATCTTTGAAACAATTACAGCAGACGGCCTTTGGCCCAATCATTTATGTCAATCGGCCTTCGGCCCAATCATTCATGTCCATTGGCCTTTGGCCCAATCATTCATATCAATCGTCCTTTGGCCCAATCATTCGTATCAATCGGCCTTCGGCCTAATCATTCATGTCAATCGGCCTTCGGCCCAATCACTCATGTCAATCGGCCTTTGGCCCAACCATTCATATCTATCAGCCTTCGGCCCAATCATTCTTGTCAATCGGCCTTTGGCCCAATCATTCTTATCAATCATTGTCCACCATTCAGATTAATGAACTTACAAAACTTGCATAGAAGTAAACAATTGGACAACAGTATATTTCAAATATCTTGTTAAGACATTACTCATAGTGATCGGTTTGTGGATTTGCCCTGGAGCTTGACCCTACACATTCCATGAACACAAAAAGGGTCACAAACAATTCGATCCGTTCTTAAATTCACATTTTCCTCTGTAGGCTTTATTCTTATCTCTTTAATTCAATTACAATGCTCAATGTATGCCTAAGAGTACTTAGAAGTGAAAGAGAACAGAAAACGGAACTCAGAATGCATAAACAAAATTTCAGAAAACAGGGTCCCTCCTCGAGCGTGGACTTCCCTGCTCGAGCGAACCCTTGAGGCCTGCAAAAGTACTGGAAGCATCAAAATTACGCTCGAGCTTGAAGTCTAGCGCTCGAGCGGAAGGCCTCTTTTCGTGGCTCCCCGCTCGAGTGGACGCCATGTCTGCAAAAAGTGCTGGATGCAACATTTTTACGCTCGAGCGTGCATTCTGGCGCTTGAGTGGAAGTCCATCCTACATAGCTCCACGCTCGAGCGTGGACTTCCCCGTTCGAGCGGACACATGCCTGCACAAAAATACTGGGAGCACGAAATTCACGCTCAAGCGGCGGTTTCCCCGCTCGAGCGGACATCAAATTTCTGGAAAATCACGATATACTGCCTCGGTATGGCCTAACCCATAGGGCGGGTCGGCGTCATACAGATCAGTTGGCAACAGAGCACGAGGTTAAAATAACTCACACACCTTGTCCAAAAGAGCAATAAGCATCTAGAAAAGACCTAGGATGCATTCATGTGATAAGTATGACTTTGATAGTAATCGAGAATGCATCTGAAGTTTCAATATTGAACAAACTATGTGTTTATAAAATTTGTGAATTGTTGCCTTGGTAAATTATTGAATATTAGGCATACCTGTGAAACTTGTTGTACAAAGTATAATGTAAGTTTAATCAGATGGTGAGACAAGAGGTGATGAGGATAGCGAGGAATCTGCTACTGCCCAAAACGGATAGAATGGGAAAAGACTGATTCAGGAAAGGTTAGAGGCATGAGGCAACAACAGGAATGGCAACAACAGTGGGCAGCAGCCCACATCCTTCACCTTCACCTCCACCCCAGCACCTCCTTGGCCAGACATCAGAATGATCGACCGAATCATAGGCTCTCACCAAAGGAAGTTCAAGAAAATGACAACCACCACAGTTCCATGGTGCGGATTAGATCCTTTGAAGCTGAAGCTTGGGTCCCGACATCGAAAAAATTGTTTGAAGTGTTCCCGTGCTCGAATACACAGAAGTGCTCTAGCCACCTTTATGCTAGAAGACGAAGCGAGAAGATGGTGGGATGTTAACTGCGTGAGAATTTACAAAGAGCTGATTGGGCCAAAATTTCCTGGGAAATTTTACTATGACAAGTACTTCCCAACAGTGTGTCCGGGATAGGAAAGTAGCCAGAGTCATGGAACATTAAGCAAGATAGTTTATGACTGTAGCTGAGTATGAGGCAAATTTACTGAGTGCCAGGTGCACCACACGTGATTAATGCCGGACTATAAGAAGGCGAGGCATTTGAAGTTGGGCTTCGAAGTGACATTTTAGAAAGAGTGAATGTTTTGAAACTAGAAACCTACATTGGCGGTCTGCTAGACAGGGCCATCATATTCGGAGGGCCTAACCATAGCTAGAACAGGCTTAAGCCAACGACAGAATTAGAAAGCAGCAAAAGGCAAGGGCTCTTTATCAAAGAAGCAAAAATACGCTGCTTGCTCGAATACTTCTAATTCTTTCCTGAGATACCAACCCCGTGTGTACCACTTGTGGTAATAGGCATCGTGGGGTTTTGTTACCGTGTGACAGGAGCTTGTTTAATTGTGGTAAACAGGGCATATGCCAGAGATTGCAAGCAGAGCAGAAAAATTTGCTGCCAGTTTCGACAACAATCATCCAAAAACCAGGAAATTCTACGAGATCTACTCCCGTCGAAGATACCGTGAGACACAGGGAGAGTTTTTGCGCTTGTTCCGGCGATACCCAAGATGCCCAAACGCAGTTTCTCAAAGGTACCATTCTATAGTAATTCAAGGATGCCTTTGTGTTAATTGACTCTGCGTCAACACAACCTCATTGTAACATGTGCATTTGCCATCTAGACTGAGTAGACCTCTAGAATTATTGCCATATCCACTATGTGTGCTGCTCCATCTGGGAATCTGCATTGTGTGAAACTGTCTTGTCGTTTTGTTGACATGCGAATTGCGGAATGCCATTCTATATGTGAACTTTTACCTTTGAACTTTAAGGCACCTTTGCACATAATTTGGGCATGGACTGCGTTAACTGAATAATTGGTGCCACCATGACTGTGTGACCAAAACGGTTGTGTTTAGACCACCAGAACAAGATGGGAAATTTGGTGGGTAATAGGGTAGTGCCTCCACCTGTATTTGATATCTGCAATGAAAGTATGTAAATTGATCAGAAAGGCGTGCCAGGTTATTTGTGCTAGTGTTGTCTGAACGAATCTGTGAATGCTGAATTGAATGAGTAGAGTCCCTATTGCTTAGAGGAATTTCCAAATGTGTTTCCAAATGAATTACCAGGGAGGAATTGGTAGATGGGAGATAAGAGTTTACTATGAAACTGTTGCCAGGCACCCAGCCCATTTCTAAAACTCCCTACAAAATGGCCCACTGTTCGAAATGAAAGAATGAAAGAACAGTTGCAAAGACTGCTTGACAAGGGGTTTATTCGACCGAGCACATCACCTTGGGTGCACCAGTATTGGTTTGTTTGGAAAAAGAAGGGATGGAACTTTGCGTTTGTGCATCGATTATTGGGAATTGAAAACAAGTTAACAATAAAAGAACAAATATCCCTTACCCCGTATTGATGACTTATTTGACCATTCGCGGGGGATTACAGGTGTTTCTTAAGATTGATTTGACGATCCGGGTATCATCAGCTGAAATTTAAGGCAGACGGATGTTGAGAAAACCGCATTCAGAACGAGGTATGGACATTTGGAGTTTTCTTGTTATGCCATTTGAGCTGACTTAATTGCTCCAGTAGCATTTATGGACCTAATAACGAATTTTCAAAACTCAGCTTGACGAATTTGTTGTGGTGTTTTATTGATCATAGTTTGATATATTCTAAAGATAGACTGAAAACATGAACATCATTGAGGACTGTCCTACAAATACTTCTGAGAAAGGAAATTATTAGGCTAAACTAAAGAAATTGTGAGTTTTGGTTGGATGAAGTTGTTTTCTTAGGCGCACGTGATCAACAAGGAAGGAATTTCAATGGACCCACAGAAAATAGAGGCCAATTGTGAATTGGCCTACACCGAACCATGTAACAGAAGTCCACAGTTTTATGGGTTTGGTTGGGTACTACAGGAGGTTTGTGAAGATTTTTCGAAAATAGCTGTGCTTTTACCCAAAACGATGCGCAAAAAGACAACCTTTTGAATGGAACGATGAAATAGAATCAGCCTTTCAATGAATTGAAAACAAGATTGACCATTACCCGATTTTGACCACTGCCATCAGGTACGAAAAATTTTGTAATTTTCAGTGATGCGTCTTTATCAAGGTTTTGGGTTGTGGTTAAAATGCAGAACAGAAAAGGTTATTGCTTTACGCCTCCCGACAGTTGATGGCCACACAGAAGAATTCCAACCACCGACCTAGCAGTTGGCCGCCAGTTGTGTTTGCTTGGAAAATCTGGCGGCTATCTGTATGGAGCAAAGTGTTGAAGTCACATGATCAAACAAAGGTCTGAAATAACTTCTTCACGTGAAGGAGTTGAATACGCAACAGAGGAGCATGGCTGGAACTAATAACAGGATTAATGATTTAAAGCATTTCAGTATCACTCCTGGGAAAAAGCCTAACACAGTTGCTGATGCCTTGAGCAGCAAAATCAATGGCGGAGATGGCTTGTTTGGCAGTACTGAACAGAAAGAGAATCTTGCAAAGGACTTTGAGAAGTCTGAAATTGATAGTTGGTGATGTGTGAACAGGGCAGATTGATAGCCGCTATACAGCCGAACCGGGCAATCATTAAAGAAATCAAGCAGAACAGAAACGAGGAAGATTCCTCAAGAAAGTGATGAGGAATTTAGACAAGTCCGAAAGCAGAGTTTGCATTGAGAAATGAAGTGTTGAGATCGGAACAAAATGTTAGCCCAGATTATTCCGGAACTAAAGAGAGGGTTTTAGATTGAAGCCCCACAGATCCGTATTTATATGCATTCCGGGTAACAATAAAATGTATCGGGGATTTGAAACAGACCCATTGTGGCCTAAGATGAAGAAAGAAGATTGCAGAATATGTGTCCAAATGTCTTCAAAAGTGTCAGCAAGTTAAAGCTGAAACATCAAGAAACCAGGCGGTCTACTTCAACTTCTTCTTTATTCCCGAATGGATAGTGGAGCATAGTGACTATGGATTTTGTTGTGGCCTACCTCGGACTTCTCGAGGTTATGGATTTCTATTTGGTTGTAGTTGATAGACTGACTAAAAATCCTACTTGGTACGCACATTTTTCTTCCTGTTAAAACTACATTTACTGCTTATTACATTGCGCTACTATTTATATTGCCATTAAGATTGTTCGGTTTTACATGGAGTTCCGGTATCTATTATGTCGGATAGAGATTCAAAATTTGCTATCTAGATTGTTGGACAGAGTGCAGGAAACTATGGGAACAGAACTAAGATTTCAGTACTGCCATTCCACCCACAGACAGATGGGCAATCAGAACGAACAATAAGACTTGGAAGATATGCTTCGATGTATGCGGTTTGGATTTTCAGGGGATGTTGGGAAAACTACTTGGCCAACTTGCAAGAATTTCCTTATTAATAACAGCTTCACTCCAGCATCGTATAGCACCATACGAGGCTTTGTATGTAGAAGGTTAGATCACCTATTTGTTGACAGAAGTCGGGGATAGAGCCTTTAACTTGGGCCTGAAATTGTGCAAGGACACTTCTGAGAGAAAATCAGATCATTCGGCCAAAGGCTCCAAAACAGGCTCAGGACCGTACAAAAGAACTATGCAGATGTCTTCGGAGAAAGACCATCTTGAGTATGAGGTGGTGACCCATGGTTCATTCATGTGTCCCCAAGGAAAGGCCAAGTCATCAGATTTGGAAAGAAGGGCAAGTTGTCGCCCCGTTACATCGGACCGTTTTAATTTGGAAAGCTGGCCCCAGTTGCCTATAGATTGCTTTCCACCCGCGGATTCGAACAAATCCATAATGTGTTCTCATTTTGATGTTGAGGGTTACCCGAGACCCACTTCATTGATTATTAGTCATCGCGAGCTTGGATGAAAATTATGGAGAACGCTGAATGGCCGAACATGAGTTGTTGACTGAACAAGGAAGCAAACTGAGAAACAAGTCCATCCTAGTGGTGAAATTGAATGGAAGAACACTATGGGACGGATGCCACGTGGAAAAAAGAAAAAAGAGGAGAAATGCGACTACGCTATCCACATTTGTTCCTGACGAAGGTAAATTAAGTTTGGAGGACCAAACTTCCTAAATGGGGAGACTGTTGATACCCCCGTTCCGTAAATGTTAATTGCTTATCTAAGTATGATTATGTGTTTAAATGATTTTGTGTGCCATTTATGTGGAAAATATTGTGGTTTGAATTTCTATCTGTTCACCGTAGAATATCTGTTTGATATCTGCTTTGGAAATTAAATTGAAGGCCATATCGGCATAGAACCCGGAATTGATTTATGCCAGGTGATTAGCGTATTTTTAGAGCCTACGGTAAAGTTTAATTGAAAATTTGATTCAGACCAGATTAAGTTGATTAAATTGGAGAATTAGTGCCAATTATTTATTATTTACTATGCTTGGACTTAGTGGGATTATTTGTACTGAGTCACTACACCCTAAATTCCCTCTTTTAGTCTATTTTCGGCTGATCATAAACTCAAAGGAGAAAGAGAGGGCCGGCCATTAGAGGGAGAGAGGTAGGAGATTGAAGTTTGGTCTTGAGAGCTTGAGAATTTTGGAAGATATACTCAAGAATTTGCTATAGATTGGAAGAATTGAGCCTCTAGGTAAGTAAATCCATAGCTCAATGTGTAATTTGTGTATTCAAGGTGGATTAATGATCAAGAGTAAGGATTGAAGTGGGAATTGAGTTGTTTTATGTTGAATTGAAGGTCAATGTATGCTTGCATGTATATAATTGTCTTGAATTTGCATAATTGAGCTTGAATTACAGACTCATGTTAAATCTTGGTTGAAATCCATGTATTTGACCATCTTTCATCATATGGGGTGAGAATGAGGTTATATGTCACATGCATGTACAATCTATGGAGTAGAAGCTTGAATGCATGAAGTTGCTATGTTAATAATGAATTTGGTGGAGAATGAGCCATGCATGGGTTTGATTTAAGAAATTGAGCTTCACAATGTTGTAATTTAGTGCTTGTATTCATGTTAGCACACATATATAATGAAGTTTGAGCCAAAATCATGCATTTGGAGCCTTTGAATTCGAAGTTGGAGCTCAAGAACACATTTTCTG
>NW_021024850.1:33949-46886 GCF_004153795.1 Camellia sinensis
ACCATATTTGCTTATGCATTATCTGTCTGTCACATTAACGTTCATGATAGTTTGGCTTAAAGAACTAGATATCTTACAGTGAGCCCCTGGCTAGGTCTCCACATTCTATTCCTTAGTATTCTCTTGATTAAATTAAACTTTAGTATTTTGGACCACAAGTAAAGACCGAAGTTGCAAGAAAGTTATACATTGTTTTAATCCTAATTCAACTATGAATATGGTTATTCACACATTATTGATTGATAGTTCACTCACATTCACAGTAACATGTATGTCTTAGATACTCAGAAATTAAATACATGAGTAATGAAAGTTTTAAGAGACCCTCTCTAGCACTCGGGTATACTTCATACCTCTAATAGGTGCCATTGGGCGAAAGCCGAGAAGGTTTGACAAGCCATGTGACCCACTCGACATACACTCTTGGCAACACAAAAGCTACAAGAGAAACAACCCAACCAAATGCTCCACCAAACGAACAAAATAAATTCGCCACCCATTGCCAAGAAGTGTCTTAGCAAATAATTCCAAAGGCCAAGCCGCGATTCATCTGAAGCTAAGAAAAATCGCTAACCAAAGAATTGGCACAATATACACTGACCCAAGTGTTGCTGAACCGAACTTCTTCGACCAAAGTCACATTATAATAATGAAACTGAACATAATGATGTTGTTGACACTAGTAGGAGTTCGGCACACCACCGCTTTCATTAGCCTTTGATTTTTCCGATTAAACACACAGTGGGTTTACTCAACAGGTTTTTCCGTAAAGTTGTCTGAGCAATCCACTAAGGCTATATAGCTAAACCCTAACGATGGCTGATTCGGGGAGCTTTATATTTATATCCGACATTCGAGCCAAAACTCAATAGGGAAATTTGCCTTGGGCACAACTACAGAGGTTTTTGTGGCCAACTATTGAACCCCTGAGCTCCATTCCTTTGCATGAAATACGGCCTCGATTTATGCGCGGCCACCGAGTGCTAGCCAACAACGCGGACCACCAAAACTCTTTGCAACATAATTCCCCCATCCAAACATTCTAGTCTCCACTGACTACATTTGTGCCCGAGCACAAAGTTCAATCTGGTTTACCATTATTAATTCATCAGCATTGATTAGGACTTCGGCAATTTATTCAGGCAGCACATTATACCCCAACGTTGCTCAACTCTGCAAATTCGGCTTTTCATTCAGCATATTGTCACAACTCGGCTTTGGGCAAATTATAATTCGGCTCTGAACAACATTTATTGAGACGTGTTTATTTGTAGCATCGACTTTCTTCGCGCTCCGCTCTTTTGGAGAGCTCTATTGGTCTTTAGACAAATTTTCGAACTCCTGTCCATAGGTTCTGATCTATATCTCGGCAAAGTGTATTATGTAGAACTGAATAAGAAACACCGCCAAGAGTTCAATCCGGCAAACTCATTTTGGAAAATAGTCGTATTTTAATAATAATACACTCGCAAATACTAGAACTGCTTTGCCACGATGTATAGAGTTGCCAACCTTAAATATTTTATTTTTGCTGAAATTTAGGAAACGCGTGACTCGTGCAAAGGCCACTGTCCGTCATCACCCAAAGTTGCCGACTCGACTCGGGAACTTGTACGGGAGAGGGAAGGTCCTAGAAATGAGCACCCCTGCTCGCCCGATCAATAAGGGTCGGTCGTCTAACTAAGGCCATGATATGTTCTTTTTTATAACACCATCCAGTGTTTCTTGTTCCGGTTTATTCTATAGCTATAGCTTTTACTCACGTGACAGCACGCAGCGCAAAGCAGTATAGAACTTAAAATACGCGAGAATTGCGAACAAATTCGATTTCATGTTATCTTTCAAAATTGTTTGAAGCATGTGCCAACAGCGTCCTAGCTGGGCTAAAGCATGCGATTGCCACCCTCAAGTGGGCTTAAAACATGATTTGCCCCTTCGCAAAGTGACTTAAAAACATACATTACTATCGATTGTTTCAAATCCAAGCAACAAAGCCTTCACCCACAGGCATTCAAGAGTATAAGCACTTAAGAAAATGGCCTCATGGAAAAACAATGCTATCATGGCAACACTCCACTCCATCATGCAAGTATGCTAAAGCGTAAACACTTACAGTGTACTCGGAGCCAAAACAAAAACTAGTTAGAAACAATACATGATCCTAACTATGTCAGATGCCTAATGCAACACATGCAAAAATGCAATTAAATAGGCTCGGCTATCTAAGATGGCATATGAATGCAACAATTTTCTACATGTACTCAAATAAGTGTTGAATTTGTATGATGCGCCGAGCCTTAGTGCATGCAAGACAAATGAATAATGCAAACATACAAGCATAAAGTATGATAACTGAAAATGATTGTAAATGAACCATCAAAAGTAATTAAATAAAAGGGAGAAAGACGTGGGGTTGGAAGACATGAGCACACACACGCACACTTATTACAACATTGCGCCCTCGCGAAGGAGGGTCCGAATAAATAAGCCAAGCTAATCTATGTGAAGCCCCTGAAATATGTATTCACTTTTAAGACCCTAATGTTGAATTATTTTCTTAAAGCCCTCGATTACTTGAATTAATTCAAATATTGTCGGTTAGCATTTTTATTTCTTTTCTTCAACACAGGAATTTTCCTAGCCAGATTAGGTTCCCTAACCTAATTTAATTTAATTCTACCTAAGTAGGGTCCCAACACAAGAAATTAACTCCAAGCCCTCACACTTTATTTAAATTCTAAATTTACCCCAAAACTAGTACTTGTACCTTGTACCATAGAAACCATCAGCAAGAGATAGATATAGGGTGCCTAGGACATAAAATAATAAAGAAATTTCCCTTCACCCTTCCCTATGGCTAGCCTTCCTAGAAGAAAGTGAGAAGCCAATTTCCAAGAAACATCGTCATGAACTTCTAGGAAAAACCACCAACCTATGACCTAGACCTAGGGTGCAAGTTTCAAAACTAGTTCCCTTTTAACTAAGTGTTGCTTAAATCATTGAACAATTCTCCCAAATCCCTTCCATTTCCTTAGAATCCAAACAAAACCCACCCTTTCCATCCATTTCCAACTAAGGGGCTTTTAGGACTTTTTGCCTCAAAAGTTTGCCTATAAATATCAACACACCCCCCTAGCTTGCAAACACACATAACACACTCATCCACACACACATTCGGTTAGAGAGAGAGAAGTCTAGAGAAGGAGAGGGAGGAAGAAGAGAGCCTTCTTATGCAAACTTAGTAGGTAAGCCACAACACAACCTTCTCTTTCATTTTCCTTCTTTCAATACATGTTTCTAAATAATGTTTTTCAGATCTGTTATTAAAGAGTTCTTATGTTAAAAATGCTAAGATTTGAGTATTGATTCCATCTCTTTTGTATTTTTTCCTTTTTGGCACAAAACCATCTCCTTTTATTACCAATCTCTCAAGTTTCCAAGGGCACACTTTCAAACAAACTTTCTGAGTAAATATATGTTAGTTAGCATATTTTCTTCACAAAATAAATGAAAACTTTCCCTTGGTGGAACCCTTTTCTCATAAATCTTCTTGTTTTGGACAGTCCACCTTAGAATCTGTGTTTGTAGCCCACTTTCAAAAATTCTAGAAAAACGTAAACAAATAATCTGGACCACTATTTTATGTCAAAACCTTCCTTAAGGAGTTATATTTCAAATAAAATTTGTTTCATCGAAAAACATTAGGCGGTTTGCAAGAAAAACAAGTTTTCGTAACGGTCGACGGATCTGGACAGATTCTGGATAGCACTGGACTATTTTCTAAATAACCTAAAATCTGGAAAAGTAATCCCATTTCCGAAAAATGTCCTAGAAACTAGATCAAATTCTCTACGAACCATAGGAAGACCAAGTCCGGTAAAAGGATCTAAAATAGACCTTTCATTTTAATCTTTATGCGATACTAAATCTGGAAATTTTGCTATGTATGAATGTTTTATACCCTTGAGTTCATGAGATTGCTTATTAGCTTATGATCATATCTTGGCATGATATTATATGTGTTGTGGTTATGTTATTTACCTTTCTCATTTTAAGAATGCATGCTTGTATGGGTATTATTGTCTTATAAGTTGAATTAACTTGATTTAAAGCATTTAATTTAATGGGAAACCTATTTGGGAGGGTATTGGGTTTTCGCGCACTTGAGTAATGAAAAGACGAGAAATGTGATATATGGATTGTTGGGATGTGTTCCCTATTTCAAAGTTAAAGTCTTGCGCAAGTGGTTTTCGGAACCCTTGAACGGAGCGGTTGTATTCGGACCCTAGGTGGTTTGGTGTAAGGAGGGATTTTGGGCAAGGCCCTATTTTACTGTCTCTTTTGAGGCCCTGCGGTTGGCGCTACACGGTACATAACCGTTGGTAGGCATCCGAGGTTAAGTCTACAACAAAGCAGCAAAAGAGGGGGCATACTGAATAATCCGCGTCCGATTCATATGGTTGGGAGGACGAAATCTCTTTGGGGGATTTCTAATTGCTAACATCTAACTTAACCCTTCATTTATTATTGAAGTATCATGCTTTATTACTTGATGCTATAATTGTGATTGTGTATTGGACTGGGAAAAAGGGGTAGGGTGTGTGTCTGTTTACTGGGCATTCAAAGCTCACGATGTATCTTGCCAGGTGACGAAGCGGAACTCATAGCTGGAGACAGCGAGCCCGAAACTTTTGAAGACTTTTGGTTATCCTAGAAAAAAAATTAGAAGTTTCTTTTTGGATGTTTTGTAACGACTCATTTGAAGACTTAAGCTTTCTTCTGGAATGTAATGTAATGGAACTATCTTTTGAGTTATATATATATATATATTGATTGTTATATATTCTATGTATGAACCCTTTTGTTACTTATGAGACTTTGTGTCAATACCTTTTAAGATCTGTCAAAAGAGTAGTGCGCTGCCTAAGAAAGCTGGACTTAGAACGGAGGCTATTTTGACTCCTCCGGCGATCTGGGATCTTACTTGGTTATTGACCATAAGACTCATTAGTGACTCTCCCTTGACTGCAACCTATAGTGTAGAATCGGGGCGTCACAATCTAGGCTAAGCTGATTGAACTAATCAAATTAAACTAATTAGACTAATTATTTACACAACAAAATAAAGCAATAGCTAAGCTAAGCTACTTAATTATTACAACACTTAACTAATTAGTAAACCAATCAATTAAATTACAAAACCATGCTAACTAAACAAGTAAAGCATTAAACTACACTGCCTCAGCTCTATTTTGGAAAGTTGAACATGCATGCATTCCGTTTTTGCCCAGTAAAGTCCACCGGTTTTCTCTTGAGAGGCTCTGTTTACAGGGTTACTCCAAGAACTTTCTGCGACACCTTACCAAACCAATACAGGGGAATGCACCAGTGGCCTGCTGGCCATGATTTCTTGCTACCGGCCATCTGCCGGCCAAAGAGAGGCATCGCCGGCCAAGGATGAAGCACTACCGGCCATAAGTGAGCCACTGCCGGCTACTTGTGTGCTGAATTGCCACACTGCAACATAGCACAGACAGAGAAAAATAGAGGGTTTTCCAAGGATATGTGTGTATGTAGCATGCGCCCGCGAAGGGGGCCCTCGCTACTACAGTTCGGACTCGATTTATGTCACGGTTCTTAATCTTGAACCAAAGAGTCCAAATCCGGCAAATCGTTTTGCGAAACAGATTTTTTGAAAAATAGTGCCAAACATGGACTGCTTTGCCAGATACAGAGTCGCCACCTAAATATTTTAAAATGGGAGAATTTAGGAAAACCTGACTCGGTGCCGAAGGCCACATGTCCGTCATCACCGGAGTTGTCTCGGCTCGGGAGCTTAGGTACGATCGGGGAAGGTCAGCTATGAGCACCCCCTTTCGCTCGGTCCGAAGACCGGCCTCTACTAACCGTGATATCTGATTTTAAAAAACATTATGTGTTCTTAAACCAATTATTAGTCTAGAATTACTATATTATGCGAGCAGCAAATAAGTATAGACTAGATTGCCTAATTTGGAAATAAGCATTGCATATCCGTTTGTTTTGAAAAGTGCTTTGGAATTTGCTACTCGCAAGTAGGCTAAAACACGGATTTCAACGAGTTTTCCCAACTCAAACAATCCAACCTTCACCCACAGGCATTCAAGCAGTTTAACACATAAGCATTTAGCCGCATGGCAAGCATACTATCATGATAACATTCACACGCATGCGACATGCTGAAGCATAAATACTTACATCGTACTCCGTGCCAAAATAATAAACTAGTTAGCAAACATGCATGTCCTAGCTCATGTTAAAAATGACTAATGCAACACATACAGGATGCAATCGAAGTAGGCTCGGCTAACCTAAGCATGGCATATGAAATGCGATCATTTGATGCACCTATTCAATTTTGGAATTGAAATACAAATGCAGTTAGCGTGATGTACCGAGCTCAATGCATGCAATACAAATGCATGAATGCACGCATGCATAGCATAAGGTATGCTAAGTTAAACGTGCCCTAATACTAACCAACAAAGCAGGTAAGTAAAAGGGAACAAAGAAGTGGGGATTGGAAGACATACACACCACTCACACACACTTATTATAGATTTGCCCTCGCTCGGAGGGACCAAATAAATCATACAAATTAATTAACTACGCAAGCTAACTAAATATTACAAATTGCCTAATCAACTAAGCAAATTAACTAAAGCTAGAAAAATAGTAAACCGCCTCGGGAGGAGAGCTCGATGCAATGCATGCTCGGTCCTGCTCGGAAATGCACCGCCATGCATAGGCTGCCTCTGTTTTCCTTCCTTCACTCCTCTGGAGGTTGTCAAAACCTCAGAACAGCTTCCTTGGACATCGGGGAACACCACCGGCTGAATGGAATTGCCACCGGCAGTGGGATGTGGCCACCGGCCATTGGTGAAGCTATCGGCAGAGAAGGGATTGCCGGTCGACACTAAGAATTGCCGGTCGGCAAAGTGTTGCTGCAGAATCTGCAAATGACAGCAACAGAGGGCAAGGCAAAGCATGGCAGCACAATTCAAGGCATATATGCACCAATCATGTCCCTTATGATGGTAATGACTCAAAGGGGCATGTGTCTCGATTCTCGGACCACCAATCACGCATTTCCATGCATGATGGCCCAAAGAATCGAGTATGCAACTTTCATCTCAAATGAAATGCAAACCAATCAAACAAACCAAGGCCCAATTCCCATCACCAATTCAAGGAACAACGCATGTATGGAAGATGCAATGCAACCTAGACATACAAGCTAAGGATGCAACATGGCATGGCAAGAGACTTATGCAAGCATACAAGCAAACATGAGGCAATGCCAACCAATGAAAAGGTGGTCTTAAACGTGATTTGGGCAGCTCTAAATAGGCCCAAAACAGTGGCTAAAATGACCAAAACAAGGGACCAAAATACACATACACACATGCACATGTTAAGGCCCAAATGCTTAAGCATCAAAGGGCTATTTCTAAGCACATTTGAATGCGGCAATCATGGACAAATAGCATGCAAGGTAAGCATTGAAAATCATGTTAGGATGATGTCAAATCAAGCAACAAGATAGGCTAAACATTAGCATGCAAATGGTCCAAGTACTTGAAGCAAGTCAAGGGGGGTGAACCATGGCTAAGCCAACCAAGCCTCACAAGGCTAGGAGGACTTAAAATAGGTTCAAGGACAACCAGACCATGCAAAGGGGGTCCCAGATGGCCATCTAAGTGCTCAAATCAAAGGCATACGCAATGGCAAAACATGGAGCATACTACACAAGCTTTCAAGCATTAAAGATGCGTCCAAGGCAAACATATAGGCATGCAAATGGGACTGAAATGACATGGTAGATGGTTCCAAATCACCAAATCAATACAGAAAATGTCATGCATACATTCACACGCTTAAGGCAACAAGCCGAATACAAAGGGCTATACTAAGCATGCCAAATCCGACCCAAAACAACTAGGACAGACCTAAAACATGGCAAAATATGCACAAAAGCTCACCAAGACTAAGCCTAAAACATGCTCTAACAAGGGCTAACAACCTAAGGCACATTGAGCAATAACATGGCATACATGGTAGGTATGCTAAGCATGCATTCGGTGTACCAAAACCAACAAAAAACAGAGGTATATACAACATATTAAGATGAAAGCAGCCAGACATGGTCAATACACACTTAACATGATCTCCCTCAAGAGGCCAAAAATGGTCCATATTCAAGACAACAAGGAGAGGGGGTGCCCTCCCCTTTTGGAGACTTCAAGGCAACATCTTACCACTGAAATCCCTCAAGATTTCAGTGGTGAAGAGGCCCAACACCAAAGTCTCGAACTCACTCAAAATAGCACAAAATGGGGCCTTTCAAGGCCTAAGAGGGTCAAAACCCTCAAACCACAAAAACTCTAAATAAACAACCAAGAGGGCTCAAAAACAGAACATTTTGTATTATACACCAAGCTCAAAAATGATTTTAAGATAAGCAAAAAAAGATGCAAAAATGGAATAAAGAGACTAGATTCTCACCTTGAAGCCCCTTTAACAATGGTGCTCCAACAACCCTCCTTGGCTTAATCCAACCAAAAACACCAAAACAGCCCCTTAGAACCTCAGTAGCAAAGTCAAGGTGAACACTATGTGTTGTGGTGCAATAGTAAGACACAAACACACTTTAACACACACAAGAGGTAAAAAGAGAGATAGAAAGTGTATTGGTTTCTAACCCTAGAAACTCAAAACCCTAAAAATGGCTGTCTAAGCTCTCCAAAATATCTCAAGTGCTAACCCTTGCAACAAGAGAGCCCACTTCTTTATAGAACTTCTTGTCTTGTCAAGCTTACAAGACAAGCTTCATAAGAGGAGATCCTCCATACACAGTGTATGGAGTGAGAAAAAAGAAAGACAGCTGTTCTTAAAAATATCTGCAAAAGCCGATGCACAGTAGGTCGCCGGCAAAAATGCCATTTTGGCAAAATGAGTTGCCGACCGGCACTAAATAGTGACCAGGCGGGCTTCGCCCTTCTGCCGAGGACCTCCAGGCTCACCACAGCAACCTACTCCTCGCCGCTCTGGCGGGAGAAGGTGGGGACCCACCGATTATTTCGTTGTCCACGCAGGGGGACATGACGATGACCCTACAATTTCTCGATGCTCCCAGGCATCGGTAGTGGCGTGATCCGATCCCTTTGATATCGACATGGATGAGGGACTGACCGCTCAGGTCCATCTGCTGGGTAGGCGCACCTCTGCTACGTTCCAGTCTTTGTCCGATATTCTTAGTTCAAGGTGCAGTTTAAGGTCCAGCCCACTCTTTTGAAGCAGCCGCGATGACCCCCGGAGGCCGTGAAAGTACGCTCGCGCTCCTCATGTTCTTGTTCAGGACGACCATATTCGCCGACGGCAAAAGCACCGTGCCTCTCTGCCTTCTCAGCGCACTGGTGGACCGTCCGAACATCCTGCATTATGATTGGGTGCGCCCCTGGCCACCCCTCTATGATTACATAGCTCAGCTCTCCCGCAGGCAGCGGCCAGTTGCTCGGAGCTATTGGCGGCTTGGATGGTATATTCTTCTCCGCTTTCAATTTCTGCCCTATATTTTCTGTACTCTGTACACTCACACACTGTAGTCTGTATTATACTTTTGTATACCTTACACATGCACACACATTACATTCTGCTTTACACTGACGTACACTGCTCACACTGTACACTGACACAATACACTGTACAACACCGGCTCCTCCATTTCTGCTTTATTCTAGTATTCGCCTTTATCTGAATAATGCACCTGGTATTTACCTTGCCACAGGATTTGTGGTTACGCCTACTTTCCTAGGCTCCTCCCGTACCAGTCATAGAGACTCCTCTGCGTCTCCTTTTCACGCCCTTTGACGGGAGATGCACCCGGAGCACGAGAGACATTCGGCTTTTTCCGCCGATTACTTCGACACCAATTACCCCCCCCGAGGTATGTTTTACTTGCAGTTCATTTAAAGCTTCCCTCTTGTCCCTGCATATTCAAAAACAGATAGATAACAAACTGCTGTCACTTTCAGATCACTAGGCGCGTGGGCTCCGTGCCGCGGTGACGTGGGATCGGTTGCCGTGCGAGGAAGACCTCGCATTTCCAATCTTGCTGAGGGCCCGGTCTGTCAGCTTGTACCTGTTGAGCATTCCTACGCCAGACCTAGGGTTACCTGAGAGATATCCCGGTTCACCCTCTCGGACATGAGGGAGACCAAGCTCACCACCGAGCAAATGACGATTTCACTATAAGCTGGGAGAGGCCACGCTTCAGAGCAGTCGGCGACTATCAGAGATACGTGCAAGACTGTACCGATGCACCCAGAGCGGCGGTCGTCGAGCAGAGGAGCCCAGCGCCATGGCGCCCACGCTGGGCTGGGAGCGGCGAGCTTCAGGAGTACGGCCGAGTCCGTCAGCAGATAGCGGAGCCTCACAGCGAGCACGCGGAGCTCGGCTGGCCCGCCCTCCGCTTGCACTGACTTTCTGAAGCAGGGTGGGCCTATTAGATCTCCTTCCCCTTCGCACGCTGATCACAGTTTGTACGGTGTCCCGACTTGCCTCCGGTATGTATTACTGCATTTGTATAGTCATTCATTCAGTTTATTTATATTCCACAGATAAAATGCATTTATACTTTGCAGCTTCTTCTGAGTACAACCGTCAGTCATTGGCCGAGTGACATGCCGTCTATGATCGGGATGCTTCAGCGGATACCTTGACCTCCTACGCCCTCTACAGCATTCCGGTATTGTCTTGCGACAACTGGCTCAACATTCATTACACTGCTTCCATAATTCTGAGTCACGGCACGACACCTGTCCACTATCTCACAGTATCTGATACACTGCATACACTGCATTCTGCACTGTACTCTACTCTAATAAACTGCTAACATCATTCATACATTTACTCATACACTGCATTCTGTACTGATAAAACCTGCTCACGGCAACACACACTGTAACTCATGCACTGCATTCTGCACTGTTAACTGTCTACCGAATTACTGATGGCATTTCCCTTTTATTACTTTTTCCAGCCTCTTTCCACGATCTCCTATGGCAGAAGTGTTCCAGCTGGACCTTCCGTCGCTCGAGGAGAGACGAGGAGGGCAGAGCATTCCCCCGAACGAAGGCGGGCGCACTCATGTCGGAGTAGTCGCTCGGAGCATCCTAGTCCCCGATGATGATTGAGATGACGAGGAGTCAGAGGCGAGGCGGAGTCAGAGTCATCAGAGGAGGAGACGGAGGTGCACTACTCGGCTACCAGCGACGATGTATGATGCTCCTGGACCTCATCCCTCATCAGGGACAACAGGACAAGACTGACGGCCCCCCGGAGGCTCGTCCATGGATACAGATTTTGGTTTATTTTACTTCTTTCTTGTTGACTTTCTTTTTTTGTTGTAGTAGATTACCTGTACTCCCGCAGGACAGATTTTTGTTTTCCAAAACTTGTACATTTGGAAAAAGATAAATGAACGCTTTTTATCTTGAAAAAAGTGTATTACATCCAGTATTACTCTTACCCTTCATTAACTTTCATCGCGCACAATACACCATAACACACTCAACTGTAAATGCAATTCGATTGGCTGGTCTGAAAATTCCAACCACTTGCACTGTAATGATCAGAAAACTAAACAGCCAACCAGCAAAATAACCCAAGCAACCCACTGCCCTGATTCTGGACACACAGCCCTCACTCCACTGGGATTAATCTGCATACGCCCATAACACAGCATTCGGAACTTTACTTCTGCACATGGCAAGACTTAAACAAAACACAGCCCAATCCGACCCTGACAAGAGACGGACTGGGAGTGAACACCACTGGAGTTGAAATGACAATCGAACTATAGAGAATGGCACAACCTTTCTGACATAAACGATTTATTTTCAGAAAAGTGGTTTTCTTTAACCGCGATATCAGCCTACAACCGGACACAGGGAGGACTTCAAACAAAAAGGTACACGACCTAAACCACAATTGAGCACGCTCGAAAGAGACTAAACCAAAGGATTGAAGTAAACAAAACAAAAGACCCCGAACACAAGGCGCGCTTGAACGAAACGGGGTACCTCAATCACGAGGAGCCACGTTTGCTTAGGTACTGTTTCCCACCCTTTCTGATCTGTGTCTACGTCACTCGACCCCTCAGGCTCGGGTTTCTCTCCGAACCCTTTTTCTTAACTTTTCCTCTAACTTACACCTCTACTTATTCTTATTCTCTCATTTTTTTTTCGTCCCCCCAGGGTGACTAATGAATGATAGTGAAGTCGTTGAGGTTCATGCCCCAATGCGTTAGCTCACAGCTATTTCTTCTGGTGGGCTAAGTGCCCTCCGGCAGTATCGTTGCACGACAGGGAGAAAGACTGAACGCCTGACTCAACTGTGCCCCTAGTTCATTATTTTCGACCATCTTTGTTTTGCTTTCCACTAAAATAGTTTACAAGATTGGGATCAGAATTAACGTACTTATTGTTGATTTTTTTCGATTGAAGACCAGCAAGTAGCTTAACACTGAAAATTTTCCTTTTGGTCTTCAAGAAAATGCGTCCAGTTTTGAAAATGGAACAGTTTCGAGAAAATAGTCAACGCTCAGTAAAAATTTTCAAAAACTATTTTGCAAACGCTTATGCTCAACGAGCATGGGACTTACCCTTTGAGATGCGCAAAAACCTCGATCGGAGCAATGGAAACTTGCCCTAGCTTGAAGGAACGCCGCACCGCAACAGAAATTGCCCCTGGTTTGAATGCGGCTCGTGACGACTGGTAGAACAGAAAGTTCCCCTTGTTGGATGGTGCCGCCAGCAATCCGCAGACAGTCTTCATTGGTGGTGGCCGAACTCTTGACACAGAAGATACAAGACGTCAACAACAAATTATGACACAA
>NW_021024850.1:51051-63174 GCF_004153795.1 Camellia sinensis
GGGTGTCTACAGTTGCCCCTCTTTGACAGAACTCGAAAGTCGTAATTGACGGGAGTGAATGTCAAAGTCCAGAGATGACCCATTTTTGACAAGGCCGAAGACTTAGACAAACAGGCAAGATAACAAAGAGATACGCCCGCAGGCAAGGGCAAAATGCAAAGGACATGCACAATGCCGAACATAACTCATGATCATGCAAAGAAAGCTGTAATGAAGCAATTATTCACAATAAATGCAACAGTTTAAGCGAATACGAACCAAACTACATTATATATAGAAAGGATGTGAGAAAATTATGCAATTCTCACTGCGTCTCACACGGAGAAGACATACAATATCGTCTGGTCGCGCCAGCTTCAAATGAACCGTACATACAA
Organism: Camellia sinensis; assembly: GCF_004153795.1. Lineage (NCBI taxonomy): Eukaryota > Viridiplantae > Streptophyta > Magnoliopsida > Ericales > Theaceae > Camellia > Camellia sinensis. The sequence goes on from NW_021024850.1 coordinate 51,429, forward strand.
TATCGTGCCTGCAAAAGAAAGAAACTCAACAGGTACGATATAGTTAGAAACATATGTTCAACGTTACATCAAAACACAATTCCAATACGAGATAAACGCATGCATACACAATGCCGATGAAAATGTGCGTAGCAATGCAAGTGAAAAGTGCGTGACAACGCAAGCAAAGTGTGGGTGCATAACAATGCAAGTAATGTGCATAACAATGCGACAAGTAGTGTGCATGACAATGCGAGAAAAGTGTGCGACAAAACGCAAGTAGAGTGCATAACAATGCAACGAGTAGTGTGCATAACAATGTGAGAAGTGTGCATGACAATGCAAGGAAAGTGGTGTGCAAAACGATGCAACCTAAGTGTGCGTAACAACGCGGATGAAAGGGGTGCATAACAATGCAAGTGAAGTGTGCGTGACAACACAGGCAAAGTATGGGTGCATAACAAAGCAACCAAAGTGCGCATAACAATGAGAGTAAAACATGCGCGACAACGCAAGTAGAGTGCATAACAATGCAACGAGTAGTGTGCATAACAATGTGAGAAGTGTGCATGACAATGCAAGGAAAGTGGTGTGCAAAACGATGCAACCTAAGTGTGCGTAACAACGCGGATGAAAGGGGTGCATAACAATGCAAGTGAAGTGTGCGTGACAACGTAGGCAAAGTATGGGTGCATAACAAAGCAACCAAAGTGAGCATAATAATGCGAGTAAAACATGCGCGAAAACGCAAGTAGAGTGCATAACAATGCAACGAGTAGTGTGCATAACAATACAAGAAGTGTGCATGACAATGCAAGGAAAGTGGTGTGCAAAACAATGCAAACTAAGTGTTCGTAACAACGCGGGTGAAAGGGGTGCATAACAATGCAAGTGGAGTGTGCGTGACAACGCAGGCAAAGTATGGGTGCATAACAAAGCAACCAGAGCATGGGTGATAATGCGAGAGAAATGAGCATAATAAATGAATTTTAGTGCAACCTCAAAAGCATGTTTGAAACCAAAAGTCGATTAAAGAAGCATAAGCCTTAACGAGATTAATTTAACCGGAACCTCCGACTTACCTCTCGGAGGGGCCACAACGTACTCAAAAAGGATACACCTTGCTCTTGGCGAGTAACGATGAGCCACGCATCGAAGACTTGAATTTGGAGTTCCCGCGGGGACATTTCTGAGCCGAAAAGTGCACTTTCCTTGTACTTTCTCGCGGGCCGAGGACTCCAATCATCACCAAAACACACAGGGAGAACAATGAAGCCCTGGGGATCATCCAGGAGGGTGACCAACCACCTAGAACCATGGCCGACCAGTTGTTGACCAGCAAAGTGGTCGGCCAACCAGTTTATGAAAACAAGGGCAGTTTTGTCCTTTTAAGGCCGGATCTTTAAGTACATAACTTCAAATCACTTTTTATCACACCTCCAAGGCCGAAATACATTTCTCTTTCTCCCTAGACCCTTTTTCCTCTCAGATCTGCACTTTACACACGTTTTCCAAAGCCCCACGCGAAGTTGTTTCACGAAAAGTTTCGATTCTCTTCGTTTTGAACCGATTAGAATTTGTTTTTCGGAGCTTATTTCTTCATTTTCACCACTTGAGGTTAGTTTGTCTCGAAGTTTGGCACATTTTCCCGGGCGTTGACTTTTGTTAACTTTTTCTCTTCCCAAGAGTTGACTTTTGTTGACTTTTTGCAATTTTGGCTCATTTCGCTCATTTTTGCTCATTTTCGCAGATGGCTGGTCACATTCGCCACGGCTGAGGTTCTCCACAGGTAGAGGATGAGCCTGACATTATGTCGTTGCCACTAAGGATACGGCCTTTTGACCCTCATTTTTGCTCATTTTCGCAGATGGCTGGTCACATTCGCCACGGCAGAGGTTCTCCACGGGTAGAGGATGAGCCTGACGTTATGCCATTGCCACTGAGGATACGGCCTTTTGACCCAGAGGAGTACCACCCGCAGGAGCACATCCTTCCTCCCAGCACCTTTCACCATTTTACTGACTTCGCGCCCCGAGCACCCACAGACCTACTACTACGGGAGTCAGAGTCTCACCTATCTCATCATGTGTGAGAGGTGCGTACTTCATTTTTGCATTTTCTACGATACATTCTGCATTTCTTGCACACTTCATGCTTTCGCTATGTACTTTATCTGCTCGCTCTGAACATGTTTACATACACAACATTTCTGCTCATTCTTGAACACAACTTGCACACAGCATCCAGTTCACTTTGCACACAGCTTTCAACATAACACTTTGATCACTTGGCACGCAGCTTACGAAATAGTATTCCATTCATTTGGCACACAGCTCACTACGCAACACTTTGTTCGTTTGGCACGTAGCTCTTTTGGGCACGCAGCACATTTCGGGCACGCAGCACATTTTGGGCACACAACTCATTTTGGGCACACAGCACATTTGGGCACACAACACATTTTGGGCAAACAGCACATTTTGGGCACGCAGCACATTTGGGCACACAACTCATTTTGGGCACACAGCTCATTTTCGGCGCACAGCACATTTTGGGCATGCAGCACATTTGGGCACACAGCTCATTTCACTTCTTAATCTGAACACACAGTTCATAACGTAGTTATTTTTGCTCAATCTAAACGCACAGTTCATAGCGTAGTTTTTGCTCAATCTGAACACGCAGTTCATAACGCAGTTTTCTCTCAATCTGAACACACAGTTCATAGCGTAGTTTTTTTTGCTCAATCTGAACACACAGTTCATAGCGCAATTTTTTTTGCTCAATTTGAGCACACAGTTCATAACGTAGTTTTTGCTCAATCTAAATACGTAGTTCATAACGCAGTTTTGCTCAATTTGAGCACGCAGTTCATAACTCAGTTTTTTGCCCAATCTGAACACAGTTCATAATGCAGTTTTTTTGCTCAATCTGAACACACAGTTCATAACGCAATTTTTTGCTCATTCTGAACACACAGTTCATAACGTAGTTTTTTTTTTGCTCAATCTGAACACACAGTGTGATAACCATGTTCCGTAATTAGTTAATTGGTCCTTATTATGAGTTTGATTATATGTTTAATATGATTTTGTGTGCCATTATGTGAAAATACGTGATTTTGATATTCTATCTGTTCACCGTAGGAATATCTGTTTGATTATCTGCTTCAGAATTTAAATTGAAGACATTATCGGCCACCAAAACCAAAATTGATTGCGCCATTGTGATTGGCATAATTTTTAGAGCCTACGGTGAAATTTAATCGAAATTTGATTCAGACCAGATTAAGTTGATTAAATTGATGATTTAGTGCCCAATTATTTAATGTTATTAAATAATAGATAGTGGGGCCTTATGTGTGAGGCCATATACACTCTCATTGCCTCTTTTGAACTCAAAATCTGATCTTGGTGCCTTGAGAGAGAGAGGGAGCCAGCCATAGAGATAGAAGGGAGAAACTTGTGCAATTTTGACTCAAGCTTGGATATTTGAAGTCTAGTTCAATAATTAACCATAAATTGGGTTTCTAGGTAAGCAATTGATTCTTGAATTCATGAGTTTAATGTGTAATCTTGTGTGTTCAAGGTTTGTTTGTAACCAAAAGCATGAGTTGAGTTGGTTTTGTTGGAATCAAAGCTTGATATGTGCATGCATGTAAAGAATACCTATGGAATCACAAATCTAGCATGTAAATTGTAAATTATGAAAGATTGGAAGTGTAATCCCACATGCAAGCATGTTTTTGTTGAATTTCATGGGAATGAGCACTAATGACATCATTAGAAATGAAAATGAAAGTCAAAACGGGCATGCATGTTGTGAATTAGAAATGGGAACCTTGAATGCATGAGTTTAAGTTAATTTGGGTATGCATGTGATCAATTCGTGAAATTGAACTCCATTGTGTTGTAATTTGGTGTTGGTACCATGTTGGTACAAGCATATGTGAGATTTGAGCCATAATATGCAAGGAATGTGGTTGGAATGTCGAATTTGAGCTCAAGAACACATTCTGGAAAACCTATAAATTTGATGTCCGCTCGAGCGGAGAAACTGCCGCTTGAGCGTGAATTTCGTGCTCCCAGTATTTTCTGCAGACCATGATGTCTGCTCGAGCTCAGGGAGCTCTGTAAGATGGACTTCCACTCGAGCGTCCAAGTTCCACGCTCGAGCATAAAAATGGCATAACCAGTACTTTTGCAGACCTCATGGGTCTGCTCGAGCGGGGACCCTATTTCTGAAAATTTTGTGTGATCGTTCTGTGTTTCGTTTTCCATTCTCTTTCACTTACAAGCACTCTTAGGCATGCATTAAGCATTGTAATTGAGTTAAAGAGATAAGAATGAAGCCTAAAGAGGAATATGTGAATTAAAGAATGGATTGAATCGTTTGTGACCCATATGTGTTATATGATGTGTAGGGTTAAGCTCCAGGGCAAATCCATGAGCCGATCACTATGAGTAATATCTTAACAAAGATATCTAAATTGTGTTGTTGTCCAAATTGCTTACTCCTATGTAAGTCTTATAAGTTCATTGATTCGTTTGGTGGACAATGGTTGTTAGAATAAATGAATGGGCCGAAGGTCGTTTTGACAAGAATAAATGATTGGGCCGAAGGCCGTTTTGACAAGAATAAATGATTGGGCCAAAAGCCGATTGACATAAATGATTAGGCTGAAGGCCGATTGACAGAAATGATTGGGCCGAAGGCCGTTTTGACATGAATGAATGGGCCGAAGACCGTTTTAACAAGAATAAATGATTGGGCCGAAGGCCGATTGACATAAATGATTGGGCCGAAGGCCATTTTGACATGAATGAATGGGCCGAAGGCTATTTTGACAAGAATAAATGATTGGGCCAAAGGCCGATTGACATAAATGGTTGGGCCAAAAGGCCGTTTTGACACAAATGAAAGTTTGACATGCATGAATGGGCCAGAGGCCAGATTGACATGAATGAAAGTTTGAAAGGCCTAAAGGCCAGTTTGATATGGATGTTTGAAAAGGCCAAAGGCCAGTATGACACGAATAACAGTTTGACACGAATAACAATTTGACACTAATGAATTGGGCCCAAGGCCGTATGATGTGTTTGGAATCACAGTTACTTAACTTACATATGTCTATGTATGTATGTATTAGTAGAAATATAAATTGGGCCCAAGGCCGTTTGGTGTATATTGTTCCAATGTGCATTCTTTATTTGATATTATTCACTGGGCTTTTGCTCACGCTCATTCATGTGTTTGTAGGTGAGCCAAGAGAAGTTCAAACCCAGCCCCAGTGAAGTCTGTATGGAACAACTAAGATTTTGAAGAGTCAGCCCTTGCGTCTCACGCACGAGACACGTCTTCGCCCTTCTGCCATTCTATGTTATTTTGCCATGTTGGCGAGGACTTTGGTGTACGTCTGTATATGGCTTTGTTTTGGCTGACTTAGATTTGAATGATCATGTCTGTATAGAACTTAATGTTACTATACTTTTTGTTGTGAGTTATTAACATACGTTTGTATGGAATGTTATGATGTACATATAAGCACGGCTATATGGTCAAAGTTTTAAATTTGCTTCCGTTTGGCCCCTTTACTCTGATGAGTTTTGTCTTATTTGGTTTGGGGTCGTAGGTAATCTCATGATTACTAGCCAGTTATGGCCTTAACCCATAGGAGCGGGTTCGGGTCATGACACACAGTCCATAACGCAGTTTTTTTGCTCAATCTGAACACACAGTTCATAACGCAGTTTTTGCTCAATCTGAACACGCAGTTCATAACGCAGTTTTTTTGCTCAATTTGAACACGCAGTTCATAACGTAGTTTTTGGGGTTTAATTTGCACGCAACTCATATCATAGCACACTGTTCAATCTGAACACACAGTTCATAACACAGCATTTGGTTTAGTCTGCACAAGGCTCATAACACTGCTCAATCTGAACACACAGTTCATATCACAACATTCTGTTTATTCTGCACACGGCTCATAACACTGCCCAATCTGAACACACAGTTCATAACACAGCATTCTTTTAATTTGCACACGGCTCATAACACTGCTCAATCTGAACACACAGTTCATAACACAACATTCTGTTTCTTCTGCACACGGCTCATAACACTGCCTAATCTAAACACACAGTTCATAACACAGCATTCTTTTAATTTGCACACGGCTCATAATAAAACATTATGTTTATTCTGAATATTGAATACATCTGTTCATTTTACCCGTAGGTGTCGTCCCGTTTCACACGGGGCTACGAGCCTATCATCGTGAGGGAGTGGTATATGGAGCTCCCAGATCCCGTTCGACAAATTGTGGATAAGGTAGGGTTTGGCCCATTCTCTGTGGGGTTGTCGCGTCATCCAGCGAGCAGGACCCTTTTAGGTGCATTAGTAGAGAGATGGTGGGACACCACCAACTCCTTCCATTTCTCAACCACTGCGGACATGACGATGACCCCGTACAACTTCTCCATGCTGACAGGCCTTGATGTGGCAGGCCGGCCGGTCCCTCCTTGGGACCACACTGTTCTCCGACAGGGGGAACACTGTTGGACTGTATTTGCAGAGTGCTCTGGTAGACCTATCACAGGTCCGGTACTTTGATTGGGGTGGCGCTGGCCTCGCTACCCTTTATTGCTACATGAGCGCGACTTCCCGCGAGCGGGGGACCATAGTAGGTGGCTACTGGCGAGCCTGGGAGGTACATTCGACCCTTTTCATTTACATTTTTGCTTTTCAATATCTGTACACTGCACACTGCACACGACATTTTGCACTCAGCATTCTATATTTTCTGATTTTCAATATCTACACACTGCATGTTGTACACAGCATTCATGAATGAATGGGCCGCATTCTGTACTCAGCATTCTACATCGTCTATACATTCTGTTATTCGCATTCTGCACTCAGTATTTTGCATTTTCTATATATTCTGTATTCGCATTCTACACTCAACATTCTGCGTTTTCTATACATTTTGTATTCTGACAACCACTGTCTTGCCTTTCACAACTGTGGGTTTACGCATACTTCCCGACACTCGCACCTAAGCTGGAGGTTATGGCACCTCTCGAGATTCCCTATTCACGCAGATTTGAGGGTCGGTACTGGCCCAAGCCCCGAGAGACTCTGCCATACCTCAGGCAGTTCTTTGACACAGTGCGGGCGACCAAGATAAACCAGAACTCTCAGTTCTTCATGCTTTCAACTTTGATTCATCTTGCATATTTATGGCATCTAACCAGTTTATGCACTTTCTATCCGCAAATCACTTGGCAGCCATTGATAGCCATATCAGGGTATGCTCGGTTCCAGTTCCCTAGGGTGTGGGGCGCCTCCCGGTACAGGGTTCTGTTTGAGGGACCAGTCGGTAGAGCCTGGTTTCTCGTGGATCGCTTTATGCGTCAGACGATGGGCAACGCCGAGCAGGAGATCCCCTCACCGCCTCCACTGAACATGCGGTCCACAAAGAAGCTCACTCCCCAGGACGTCGATGACTTTATGTTGGGTTCTGATGCAGTTCTTTTCTTGGAGGAGGGGGAGTACACGACATATCGCCATATATACTTGATGCCCCCATTGACAGGTGTCCGTACCCCCACGAGGAGAGTTGTTGACGTTCCATCATCGAGTCGCGCTCGAGCTACAAATATCCCTTCCACTAGTAGGGCTAGCACATCGAGGGGCAGGGCTAAAAGGATGCCCTCGATTTCCCAGTATGCTGGGTGGCCGGATCTTCCGACCGAGCTGACAGGCTAGGAGTATGGGGCGTCTTACCCGATTCCACTGGAGCCTCCACTGGCGGATCATCGATACGTCAGTGACCCTGACTCACCACCGGTATGTTCCACGATTTTCATTTATCACTCAGATATTTAGACATTCATTCATTCACTGATGACTTGAACTTGCATCTGCAGCCTCCCGGAGAGTATACTGAGGGGTTGCTCGGAGTGGTGGTGTCACTCGAGAGCATGGTCCTGCGGAGGGAGACGCTGCTATATGCTTCTGGCGTTCAGGTACTTTTCAATTCCCTTGCATTTATCATACTTCTGATGACATATGGAAACTGAACATTTCACTGCATTGATTCATTGGATGTGTAGAGCACATCCGACACATCACATTCACATACTATATCTGCATGCACCCATTCTATGTGTCATTTTTGCATCTGCATCTGATACACATACTGGCTGATGCATTCAAATTGTCTTTTCAGGTCGCACCTATACCACCCAGGCCATTCAGGCCTTCCCGAGCAGCTAGGAGAGGGGCCTCGACTCACGGCCGTAGAGCACTTGCCAGACAAGAGGAGAAGTCCAGCGATGAGGAGGAGTCAGCACATCCACAGTCAGAGACATCTGCAGGCAGAGATGACGACTCTGATTCCTGTTCTGAGGACAGAGGTAACATCGAGGAGGATTCCGAGGACGGTGACTCCGATTCAGATGGTGATGGTGTAGAGGCTGCTCAGCTGAAGAGGACAAAGAGAGCCTCTCGGTCTTGTGCTTGATAGCATTGATGCAAATGCTCCTGCTTTATTTTTCTTTTTACATGTAGTTGTAGCACATTGTACAGCTTAGGCAGTTTTATTTTCTTCAAAACTTGTACCCTGTTGTAAAATGTTGTAAAAAGGAATCATGATAGAATGAAAACGGCTTTTTGTTCAAAAAGTGTTGTATTTGTATTCTAAGTACCACATCGCATCATTTTGCAGAAAAAAATGAGATTAAATGGAAATTGAACATCGTGTATCGCCAAGTCAGGTAGTGAACCAACGCAACAAATTAAACAACTTAACACAATAAGTGACAACAAGACTTAACAAGTTTACAACTCGATAAGTAAAGAGTAACAACTCCATAAACAAATGAACAACAACTCGATGAACAAATGAACGACAACTCAATAAACAAATGAGCAACAACTCGATAAGCAAAGAGCAACAACTCGATAAGCAAATGCATTTTAGGCAAACTAAGCCACAAAACGCATCCGAAACAGAGGTAAACTTAGACCTTCAGCACTCTCAGTACACAAGAAAGCTAGAGACTCTCTTTTGGAGACAAGGAAAAGGCTACAAAGCCCTTTTTGCTCATGGCCGACCACCATAGGAGTTTTCCAACCAGTTTCTTGTTCGGCAAACCAGTTCAGTAGCTGGCCGACCAGAAAGACTGGCTGGCCAACCAGAAAATGTGGTCGGCCAACCAGTTGGCCTGGGGATCTCCAGTTTTGTGACACGTGTCCTCCAAACAGTGCCTTATCCTTTATAAAGGTTCCAGCTTCGTGGTTCCCTCATTCCAACTCAGTTTTGCACCAAAATGGAGGCGTTTCTCATCCAAAATCTCACAAATTGGATCACCAACTTAGATGGCTCGGAAAAGCTAAACTCCCGGGGCTTCGACATAAATGCACTATTCACGTTGAGTCGCACCCTGCTGCGTTTTCTATTCCTTCTTGCCACAGCAAGGTTTTGGAATCTGGTAACACACGTCTTTAGCTTTGGCGGTCAAGAGACATGTCCCACTTTCGAAGATTTCCAAGTTTTGATGGAATCCGAGCATAACGAAGAAATCTTGCCCCAGTTCCGCTTCGGCCACGTCCAAGCCTTAGGACGGATGTGTGGGCTTACTTTGCACAACGCTCAGTCATTGATTTGTGACGGGGTGCTGGACATTTCGAGCTTGGTTCATTGGTTTTCTGATGCTGGCAACCGCAGTGACCATGACTGGCAAGTTTCCGGCGACATGCGCTTTGCTTGTGTATGTTGTCACATTTCTTGCGTGCCCCAGGCTCTAGAGGGTTTAGCGCTCGTTTGATTGAGGTTACTGAGGGATTGAAAGAGGGCAAGAGTTGTATTGCCATGACACTAGCTCAGTCGTTGATGGGTTTGGACGCTTTCCATCGCCAAGAGACAACTAGATTCGCGGGGAGTCCACTACTGCTACAGGTAATGTTTCCCACCCCATCTCATGTATATTCCTCACATCACTCGGCCCTCAGGCTCGGTTTTTCTCTCAAAACCCTTTTCTCATTTTTCCTCTCAACAAACACCTCTCTATTCTTTAATCTCTCTTTTTTTATCCCTTCCCAGATATGGTTGATGGATAAATTGAAGGTCGTGGACTCATGCCCAGCATATTCAGCTCGCGGCTATTTCTTCCGGTGACGTCCAGTCGATGCTCCTGATGAGGGATGGTGGTATGAGTGGATGTGCAGTCTATCCGCCCTTGACAATGCTTGGCGCTGCCCTAGGCTTAATTTGCCGGCGATGAGTGTAGGCACCCTATTTTTGACCGCCCTTAAGACTTGGGGACCACTGATGTTTTGCTTGGCGGAGAAAGGTGTGCAGGGCAAATGTTCAGTTTCTTCGGCAAGGAGAGAGGCAAATCCTTCAAAGCACTTTGTTTAGGGGTTTGGAGTTGAAGAAGAGAGGAAAGGAGAGGAGAAAACCAGTTTGGGAGAAGTTCGGCATGAATCCGGGTAGAAGCGAGTCGAGCAGCCCTCGCTGAATCGGGCTTATCTATCTGTACACTTGGAGTTTAGTTATGAGGTCACCACCGTTGGAAAGAAGACTTTTGGGGCTTAATTTTTCATTCAAGAATCTCTTAAAGTCGAGACCGGAGGGGGGCGATATGATTGGTTGAAGTTTGGCATCATCCCGGTTGGACCGAAACTGAGCAGCCTTCACTAAAACAAGCATAACTTTTTTCACAGTCGGAATTTTGATGCACAGCTGGTGCCATTGGAAATATTACTTCCGGGGCTTCAATTTTGACACAAGAATGACCTGAAAAGGAGTTCATATGAAGAAGTTATGCCCATTTGAAGTTGGACCTGCAGAGCAGATTTTTCCTGCCGACCGGCCAAAACAAATGGCCGACCGACCAAATAGATGGCCGACCGGCCAAATAGATTGCTGACCAGCCAGAAAAGATGGCTGACCGACCAAGTTTGCTAGCCGATGACCTTCCGGAATATTCTACAGATTGAATGGATGCCAGCTGTGGCAGCTAGAATGCACAGACCATGCTCCCCATGCACGTGTGTGGCTGTTTTGCACCCTTTGCACACCCTTTGACCCCTTTTCTTGCACCCTTTGCTCAAGGCTTCTTGAGGAAGCCTTGACCCCTTTTCTTTGCTTCCTCAAGAAGCCTACCAGCTGTCCAAGCTTCTCCAATAAGCCTTGAACCCCTTTGACCCCTTTCCCTTGACTTAGCTTGATACGTCCTTATGCTTTCCCTTCTCATTCGGAAACTCCGGGATACGTCCCTATGTTTCTCCTTCTTTCCGAAACACCGGGATACGTCCCTATGTTTCTCCTTCTTTCCGAAACACCGGGATACGTCCCTATGTTTCTCCTTCTTTCCGAAACACCGGGATACGTCCCTATGTTTCTCCTTCTTTCCGAAACACCGGGATACGTCCCTATGTTTCTCCTTCTTTCCGAAACACCGGGATACGTCCCTATGTTTCTCCTTCTTTCCGAAACACCGGGATACGTCCCTATGTTTCTCCTTCTTTCCGAAACACCGGGATACGTCCCTATGTTTCTCCTTCTTTCCGAAACACCGGGATACGTCCCTATGTTTCTCCTTCTTTCCGAAACACCGGGATACGTCCCTATGTTTCTCCTTCTTTCCGAAACACCGGGATACGTCCCTATGTTTCTCCTTCTTTCCGAAACACCGGGATACGTCCCTATGTTTCTCCTTCTTTCCGAAACACCGGGATACGTCCCTATGTTTCT
>NW_021024850.1:65336-76037 GCF_004153795.1 Camellia sinensis
TCACAACCCGTGATCTCGAGACGACTAGGCAGGAGCCTAAGGAGAGCTTCTCAGAATTCGTGGCCCGCTGGAGGGCCAAGGCTTCAATGATGACCTTTAGGCCCACTGACAAAGATCAAATTCGGATGATTGTGCGCAATCTCCAGCCCAAGCTAATGCAGAAAATGATCGTGATCCCCTTCCCTACCTTTCCAGACTTGCATGAGATGGGAGTGCAGATCGAGGATGCTATGAAGCAGGGCCTCTTTGACCAGGAGAAGGAACAACCTAGGAGGGCGTTTACCCGCAGTTTGAATGCGACCACCAGCGGTGACGCAGCTGTAAAATCTTCCGAAGCGGGCATGGTCGCCACCACCACACCAAGAGCAGCCACCCCCTTTGTTGGTGCATCCACTTCAAACCCCCGAACTTCAGACTATCTACCCCGAGGCAAGAGGGTTTTCACCCCACTCTATATGTCTTTGTCTAAAGCCCTGGGGGTCCTACTCAGGAAAGGACATCTGAAACCGTTAGAGCAACGGCCTCTACCCGATCCTCTCCCTCCAAAACATGACCCGACTAAGTACTGTGCTTTCCATCAACAAACCGGTCATGACACCGACAGTTGCGTCCGTCTCCGCCACGAGATACAAAATTTGATTGACAACAGGGTCATCCCTGCACCAGGTCCTGCAATGTCTATCGGCACTTGATCAGTGAAACTTGTGGGGGGATAATGTGATGTGATCAGAGGTTGGACCACCTGCGGGTGGCACTCAGTTTACTCCAGATGTGGTGTATGGCACGCACTATTTTGAGCATTTGTGAATGCTAGTTTTGTACATTCTGACTTGGGTATTTGGTCAGTCTTGTTGTGTTGTTTTGAGTCTGTTTTGAGTCAGTCCTTTTGTTTCGAGGTCTGTCTTGTCGTATCGAGTCAGTCCTGTTGTGTAAAAGTCGGGTGATTCCGGGGGTGTTACCCCGGACATCACTATCTTGTTTTGTGTTTGTCTTTTTGTTTTGTCTTGAGTCTGTTTCTGCTACGGAGCCAGTTGTGCCAACAGATTTGAATGGAATAGCAGCGATTTTCACACTCTTGTGTTTGCTTCTGCCGTGTGCCAATTGTGCCAGAAGTTTGAATGAAGTGACAGTGCTCTTTGCCTGCCTTTTCTGTGCCTTTGAAGTCATTGTAATGACCTAAGTTTTTCAAAACTCTTTTTGAAACATTGTGATAAAAACGAAGAGGAAGGAATTCCTCAGGTTTTGCAAAACTTGATCAATTGAGAGAAAGAGAGGCATGCTAAGCCTTTAATGATTGAGATCATGCTTGTTAATGTGAGTACTGAGAAGGACCCTGGCTTGATCCAGATTGGTTCTACACTGTCTTTGGCGCGAGCGATTTTTCGTTTTCTTAAAAAATTTCAAAAAAAAAAATATTTTGCGCGGTCCTGTGAAGACTTGTGTGGGATCACTCTTGAGATTGTGCAGCTTAGGATCGCTCTCAGCCTTGAGATTCGACCCCTCACTTTCAAACCTTGAACCTGAGTTCAGAACGTTCAACGGTCAACCACAACGTGAGGCCTGTGTGGCCATTTTGAAGCAGCCCTCGAACAAGAGGCACCAAAGTTAGATCAAGAAGATCAGATCAAAGGAAGCTTGTAAAGCTAGATCAGAAGCCCCCCCTCTCAAACTAGGGGCAAAAATGTCAGAAATGCTCGAAAAGCCGAAGATGGATCCTTCAGTAAATCAATACAACAGCCACTCTCCTGGATACGGATGGCTTCAAAACCCTAAAACCATTTGGCATGGATTTGTTACACTTTTACCCTTTGAGAGGCTCGCTGGGCCGAAAACCCGGAAGGGCGACCCAGGCAAAAGTTAAAGCAAGAGAAAAATACAAAAAAAAAGCAAAAAAAAAAATGCAAAAGAAAAGAAAAAAGAAAGAAAAAAAAAATTGCAACAAAAGAAGAGAAAAAAGAAATGAAAAAAAATTGGAAAGAAAAGAAGAACAAAGCTCGCAAGGTCGAAAAAACCGCACGGGTGCCTTGGCAAAGTTAAAGCCTAAAAGGAGAGGTTAAATACCCGAGTGTACCTTATCCGACTACGTAGGTTGATTCCCATCTTTGGGATACGTAGGCACTTCATCTGAAGTCCAGCCATAACACTCCAAATTCAACTGTGTCCATGTGATGGTTCTAGTCATCTTTGTCTTTTCTGTATCCGGGAGTTCGGTTGCAATCATCGCTCTGAGGACTGATTACAATACACTACGGTGCCATTCAAACAAGTGGAAACTTTCCGTTGCCATTCAATGCGCTGCGGTACCGTTCAAACAAGGGGCAACTTTCCGTTGCCATGCAGCTTCCCTCTAGCAAGGGGCAATTTTCCTCCAAATCCGAGGTTGTGCGTCTCAAGAGTAGGTTCCGTGCTTGTTAAGCATTGGTCGTTTGCAAAAATTGTTTTTGAGAATTTTTACTGAAGTTGAGTAATTTTCTCGAAAATTGTTCCATCTTTTCCAAAAAATGGACCATTTTTTGGACCCAAAATAGGAAAATTTTCTGTGCTCATAGCCTAACTTGCATGATTTCAAATCAAAAATCGAACAAGTGTGTTAATCTAACTCTCATATTGGTCAAAATTATTTTCGTAGAAAACCAAAAAAGAAATGGTCAACATAATGAACTAGGGGCACAGTTGAGTCAGGTGTTCTGTCTTTCCCCTGTCATTAACTGCTCGCTAAGAAGGGCACCTTACCTGCCAAGAAGGGCACACCTGAAGTCAACAGCAAAAGGGCCGAAAAGCTCTCTCATCCTCCAAGCAACGAGGTATCGAGCCAAGTGCAAAGCACGAGCTGGAATGGATCATGATATTCCACTTCCTCATCTGGACAAATCTGATCACGTCCAAACTCCCCAACAGAGCATTGTCAACTGATGTCAGCTGCAAATTTGCTACACGCCTAGTTGTAGCGCAGCCCCTCTATGGGAGAAGCTCACTGTTGTGAACAAGATTGAGAATCTGGTAGAATACCAGCAGCAAGGGCCCACAATTTCTAGTTTATCCATCAACCACCCAGGGGAGGGATTGAAAAATGAGAGATTGAAGAATAGAGAGATGTGCGATGAGAGAAAAAGTGGGAAAAGGGCTTTTTCAGAAAAATAGAGCTTGAGGGCCGAGTGATGTGAGGATCACAAATGAGAGAGGGTGGGAAACAATACCCGGTGAAACAGGCTCCCTGTGCACGTCTGTGTGTCGTGTCTTTTGTTTTGTCTCGATTCTTGTCTTGAGTCGTTCCGAGCATGTCTCGATGTGTTTAGTTTGTTTACCTTTTGTTTTTTGTTGTTGAGTCTTTTTCACTGTGTTCAGTCGTAGGCTCAATACCCGGTTAAGAACTCTTTTCTTAATTTCAAAAATAAAATTGTTTTGTGCTTAAAATGCTGTGTCATTCTTCACATTTGTGCAAAACAAGATTCGTTCTTTCATAAAATCACAGGGTTCAGCCCAGGTCATGTGAGAACAGTAAAACCAGGACCTATCTGAAGCTACATGGGTTCCGGACTGTAAAGCAAAAGAAAAGAGGGAAAATCGAAGCATCTGAGTGTGTTTCACCTTCAACAAATTTCGTGATTGTACTCCGGATGTACCTGTTCAGGCCTTGTCACTACTCCGAAGTATGGGTGTGCCCCTACCTCAAGCTCAAGATCAGGTCTGCTTCAAGCCAGAATGGCAATCAAAGTGCTCTCTCAGAAAACCAGTCCTTGCCAGGAAAGAAAGGTAGTAATTGCGTTTTGGAAGTATAAGCAAGAGTAACCCACTTTCAGCTCAAATTGTTTCTGCGGAATTTTCAATTCATGTCTTCGATGCGTAGCTCATCGTCAGTCAGCATGCACGAGGTGTATCCTTTTGAAATATATATTGTGACCCTTCTGAGAGGTAAATCGGAGGTTGTGTTTGAATAGGTCTTGTTAAGGCTTGTATTCCTTTATTCGGCATTTTGTTCCAAATATGCGTTGTCATCCCCGTTCCACTTGCATTGTGATGCACGTTCCAATTGCATTTGTTATGCACCCACTTCACTAGCATTGTTATGCTCATTCATTGCATTGATTTTGCACATCTATCTAGTATTGTCATGCTCATTACTTGCATTGTTATACACCTTTTCACTTGCAATTATCATTCTTTCTCCTCGCACGTGCGATGAGTTAGACCTTCTCTGGTTAAGAGCATTTGGAATACGTTTCAATGCTCACACCATTCCGAAACACTGGGATGCGTCCCTATGCTTCTCATTCTCTCCGAAACACCGGGATACGTCCTTATGTTTCTTCTCCTTCCGAAACATCGGGATACGTCCCTACGTTTCTTTCACCCTTTTTGAAACATCAGGATACGTCCCTACGTTTCACACCTCCTTTTCTGAGACACTGGGATACATTCTTATGCTTCTCTCCCTTTTCCGAAACACCGGGACATGTCCCTACATTTCTTTCTCATTTTCTGAAACACCGGGATACATCCCTAACTTTTGGGATACGTCCCTAACCTTCGGGATACAACCCTAACCTTTGGGATACGTCCCTAACCTCTGGGATACGTCCCTAACCTCTGGGATACGTCCCTAACTTTTGGGATACGTCCCTAATCTTTGGGATATGTCCCTAACCTTTGGGATACGTCCCTAACCTTTGGGATACATCCCTAATCCTTGGGATACATCCCTAATCCTCGGGATACTTCCCTATGTCTCTCCCTCTTCGGTTAAAAGCGTTCGGAATACGTTCCAAAGCTCACACCATTCCGAAACACTGGGATATGTCCCTATGTTTCTCCTTGTCCCATTTCCTCACACGATTTCAGTGTGCTTGGAATTCATCTTAGGTTGTATTGTCATGCATACCTCTTCACTTGCGTTGTCACGCACATTCCACTTGTATTGTTTTATCAAACCGGCTTCGCGAAAGCGTATAAATCCAATTACAAACCGGCTTTGCGTAGCATATAAGTCCAACGTTCAAACTGGCTTCGCGTGGCGTATAAGTCCAATTATCAAAGTCTTCCTGCATATCATTTGCATCCTGCCCCTGAACTACGCTGGTTTGATTCCTTGCAAAGGGATACGTAGGCAGCCTGTGGGCACAACCATTTATTTATCGGTATTTTGTTTGTTTGTCCAAGTCTTCGGCCATGTCAAAAATGGGTCGTCTCTGGGCTTTGACATTCACACCCGTCATTGTTATGACTTTCGAGTTCTATCAAAGAGGGGCAACTGTAGACACCCCATTTTTGACCGCCCTTAAGACTTGGGCACCACTGATGTTTTGCTTGGCGGAGAAAGGTGTGCAGGGCAAATGTTCAGTTTCTTTGGCAAGGAGAGAGGAAAATCCTTCAAAGCACTTTGTTTAGGGGTTGGAGTTGAAGAAGAGAGGAAAGGAGAGGAGAAAACTAGTTTGGGAGAAGTTCGGCATGAATCCGGGTAGAAGCGAGTCGCGCAGCCCTCACTGAATCGGGCTTATCTATCTGTACACTTGGAGTTTAGTTATGAGGTCACCACCGTTGGAAAGAAGACTTCCGGGGCTTCATTTTTCACTCAAGAATCTCTTAAATCCGAGACCGGAGGGGGGAGATATGATTGGTTGAAGTTGGGCATCGTCCCGGTTGGACCGAAACTGAGCAGCCTTCACTAAAACAAGCATAACTTTTTTTCACAGTTGGAATTTTGATGGAAGGCTGGTGCCATTGGAAAGATTACTTCCGGGGCTTCAATTTTGATACAAGAATGACCTGAAAAGGAGTTCATATGAAGAAGTTATGCCCGTTTGAAGTTGGACCTGCAAAGCAGATTTTTCCTGCCGACCGGCCAAAACAAATGGCCGACCGACCAAATAGATGGCCGAACGGCCAAATAGATTGCCGACCGGCCAGAAAAGATGGCTGACCGACCAAGTTTTCTAGCCGATGACCTTCCGAAATATTCTACAGATTGAATAGATGCCAGCTGTGGCAGCTGGAATGCACAGACCCTGCTCCCCATGCACGTGTGTGGCTGTTTTGCACCCTTTGCACACCCTTTGACCCCTTTTCTTGTACCCTTTGCTCAAGGCTTCTTGAGGAAGCCTTGACCCCTTGTCTTGGCTTCCCCAAGAAGCTTACCAGCTGTCATAGCTTCTCCAATAAGCCTTGACCTTCCCTTTGACCACTTTGACCCTTTGTAGCTTGTCTTAGAAGCTTAGTCTTGCCTATATAAGGGGCCTCTCCTCCTCCATTGTTTGGGGTTGGATGTTTGGAACAAAAAACCAGAGATATATAGATATATCTGATATATACATACATATATCCCTTCATCTCTCACTATATCTCTCACATTCAACCATCAAACCCCCTTGTTCTTGGTCCATTTCTTCATCAACTCATAGCACAAGGCATCCTTACTCCATTGCAGCAACTTGAGGTTGTTCTTCAGAGCTTAGGAGCACCTAAACTTCGTCCAAGAGGTGCTGGTTTGCTGGTCTTCAAGGGTGAGTCCTCCTCTTCCCTTGTCTAGTCTTTTCTTGCTTCATATCTAAGCCATAGTTTCTTGCATTTTTGGGCTCCGACCCAAACTATAAATCATCATATTTTGAGGTCCTCTTCCTGTCTGATTGAGGACCTCTTGCTGTTTGAGGACAGTAGCTAGCACTTGCTTCATTAGCCCTCTTGGTGCCATTATTTTGTATAGCATTTTGAGCATACTTGTATCTGTTTTTGGGGTTTGTCATAAACTGTAGTACATCATATTTTTGGCCCCTCTTCAATATTTTAGAAGGCCCCTTCTATGTTTGGGGCCAGAATTTGTGAGTTTCTTCATTATCCCTCTCTTGGCCCCATTTTTTGTATGCTAATCTAGCCTCATTTGTGTTCCCTGTTTGGCCATGCTTTAAACTGTAAACATGCTTGTTTTGGGTCTTCCTAGCTTCTGTCTTCATACTTCATCTCCAAATTATGCATGCATTGCATAGCTATAGGCCATTTCATGCGCCAAAATTCATGTTTTGAGACTCGTTCCACGCATCGGGTGTCATTTCGCCTTGTTTCGGGGCTGTTTTGCCCCTCATTTTTGCTACTGATTTTCATGTTTGCACACCATGTTCCATGTCTTGCCATGCTTTGGTAGAGTGGCATTCGTGCCTTAGGTTCGGTCCTCGGTTTGCGTGCATATGTGCACGCATTTCGAGTGTCTAATTTTCATCTCATGGCCACTGATGTGGGTGCGGCTGAGGTCCACTCACATTGGTGTAAGTCCATCTTGCATCGTGTATGCCATGTTTCAATGCGTTGTGCATGTTATGTTGTTAGCATTGTGTGTGCCATGTAGTTATATTGCATGTTTGTATGTTTGCTTGCATGCTTAGGTCGCATGTGCATTGTTGTGCATTGCCTCGCCTCTTGACCAACCATGATTGAGGTTGGGTCCCTTGTATGTTTTGTGTGCATTGCATTTGACATTGAAATGCACACTTGACTCTTTGGCCGTCATGTATCGAAATGCGTGATTGGTGGCCCGAGGGTCGAGGGCCATGCTCCCTTGAGTCCATTACATGATAGGGAGTGTGTCCATGCATACATGTGCTTGAAATCCCATGCCATATGCTGTCTGTCCTCTGTTGCTGTCAAAACTGTATCCTGCAGGAAATTTCTACCGGCCGGCATAATACATTGCCGACCGGCCGTTGGTGAATGGCCGGTGACTAAATCAGCAGCCGATGGGAATTATACGCTGCCAGTGGGAATTTCCCCCAGCCAGTGGTATTCCGCAGTGTGCAAGGAATCTGTCCCAGAATTTTGGCATTTTTCAGAAAAGCAAGGCAGTAAAACAGAGGCAGCAATGGTATGGTGCGGGCTTATCGCGGGCGAGACGGGATTTTCGGCATGCATATTCGGCATCGAGGCGAGGGGCTGTGCCCAATCTTTTGTTTAACATTATTCTGCTAAGTAAATTAGAAATTCTGTTAATAAATGTTTTAATTTGCTTATCATTCAGACGTATATTTTAATTTGGTCCTCTTGAGTAGGACGTTATGTAATAAGTGTGGCGTGAGTGTGTGGTATGTCTCAACAGCACGTCGTTTTCTTCCTTTAGTTTACCTGTTATATGGTAGAATTAGGGCATTTTCGAATTAGCACCTTAGTGTTATGCAGTGGGTGCAATTCATGCTTCGTATTGCATGCAGCGGTGTAAACCATATATGCTAATGCATTCGACTTCAATTCCAAATTGAATATGTGCATCATTGGACCGCATTTCACATTGCATGCTTAGATAGCCGAGCCTACATTAGATTGGCTCTGTGTTGTTGCATTCGGCAAATAACATGACTAGGAACATGCTGTTTGCTAACTGTTTATTGTTTTGGCACGGAAGTAACATGTTACGCTATATTTTCAGCTTTAGCATCTCGCATGAGTGTGAATTGCTAGTATGAAGCATGCTTACCATGTGAATAGATGCTTTATGTGAGATATTAACTGCTTTTGAATGCTGTGGTGAAGGTTGGATTGTTTGAGTTGGAAAATGTTGTGAAATCCGTGTTAGCCTAACTTGCGAGTAACAAATTC
The DNA here is from genome assembly GCF_004153795.1 of Camellia sinensis. NCBI lineage: Eukaryota > Viridiplantae > Streptophyta > Magnoliopsida > Ericales > Theaceae > Camellia > Camellia sinensis. Next base: position 73,911 of record NW_021024850.1, read on the forward strand.
CAAAGAGTATTTCAAAACAAAGGATATGCAAATGCTAGTTTCAAATAGGCAATCTAGCTATACTTGTTGTGTGCGCATAACATAGTAATTCCTATGGCTAATAAACTGGGATAAGGAGCACATAAACGTTTCAAATCGATATATGGTTAGTAATGATGGCCGGTCTTACGACCGGCGAAGGGGGTGCTCTAGCTGCCTTCCTGATCGTACCCAAGCTCGCCGACGAGACAAATCCGGTGATTGACGGACATGTGCACTTCGGCACACGGAGTCAGGGTTTCCTAAATTTCCCATTAAAAATATTTAGGTGGTGACTTTGGTATCTGGCAAAGTAGTCAGTTTTTGCACTTCTTTCAAAAATCTATTTCTCACGATTTGCCAGATTTGGATCTTTGGTTCAGATTTTAGAACGCGTGACAGAATGAGTCTGAACTGTAGTAGTGAGGCCTCACGCGGGCGGTCTCAGTTTCTGGCGCAAAAACTCTGCTGGGAAATTAAGAGACTTGACATGGAACTTGGTGATATCTGTTTGATTTCATTATGTGTCTCTTTGCATTGCATGTGCATTGGTGCACCTAGGAATCGTGTTTCATATGCCATTACTGAACGGTTTGCGGAGGCTTGTCTTTTCAAGCATGACCATAAGGCTGACGGGTTGGGCTCTGATAGTATGAACAAACCACTCAGTTTTACTAGGGCAAACCTTTTTGACCATTCGTAAGTGCATATTGAAATCCATAGTGAACATTTCCAAACTCAGGACGGTTGCTCCGCCTGATGTTAGGCTTTTTGAAACGTGTGTGCGTCGTGCAACCACTAGTTCCTGACAAAATAAGGACAGGAAAACCCTAATGCCAACATTAGGGGTGTTTTGGCTCTCTCTTTATTGTATGTGTTATTTGGAGTGTTCTTACGAAGAACGCATATACAGTTTTGCAAGTCTGGGTATTAGGCTGTGGGCATCAGCATCAGTTTTTGGAATCAGTTTTACCTGGGTAATCGGTTTACGGCAGAATTTAGGGACATAAGTTTAGTAGAGTGCAGTCATTCAGTTATGCTCTATCTGTTTTGGTGACAATCAGCTAGGTGTGTCTGGTTTTTCTCTCTTGCTAGGTAGTTTGGAACCATAGCTTCAGAAAAGGCTTTCACTATTCCCCGGTACATTGAATTTGTGTTGATAGACTTGTCAGGTCAGAGATATTCGCAAAGGTAATCAGGGCGAGCAGGCTAGTCAGGCACAGATCTCAGTTCAACAGTTCTTTCGAGTCAGGATGTCATTGATCCTGATCTCCGCCTTGTGAGTTGGGTTGAGATATTTGCTTTTGCACAGAGAACATGATATACCGGTTGCTCAGTTAGATAGAGACAATATGTCGAGTCTGGAAGAGATGGTGGACGCAAACTCAGATAGTATGAGCCGTGCAGCACGATGCGTCGTAAGCAGAATCGCCAGCAACAGCGTGTCATGGTCAAAAGAGAGAGCCAGGGCTTAGAGCAGAAACTGGAGTATCTACTTCCCAAGCTCTCCACCAAGGGTTCGATACACGGGAAGACACGAAAGTCCAAGGCAGATACGGACATTCAGGACCGGCTCGCCCCATTTTACCCCACTGTCACAAACACTAACAATCATCGACTCTCCTTCGAGTTCGAGTCGAACCCACACGTTGCGTTGAAGCAGCTTGAAAGTTTTCAAGAAATCCAGGGGGTAAGTCCATCCGGGCATTGGAGGACGGTAACGATCGACTGTAATTCTGCCGACAGGTTCAAGATGGCTCAATCGTACCGTTTTGATGGTCAGGAGATCCCATAGGATCCACTGAGCTTGGTTTTTAAGATGTGTTGCGCCGATGGGTTGACAAGATACAGAAGCTTCCCTTTTTGGCAGGACCTGTCGGGTATTGCGGTCACCTGGTATGCAAATTGGAGATTCAAGTGAAACGAAGCTGGGAGGAGATGGCCAGGCCTTTGGTCGCACTAATATTCAGTAAATACAATCGAGATTACGAACGTGTTCTTGAGACGGAGGGCCAGGAGCGAAGGAGAGATTATCAGAATTCGTAGCCGCTGGAGGGCCAAAGGCTCAATGGATGACTGTAGGCCACTGAAAAAGATAATTCGGAGGGG
>NW_021024850.1:82145-92939 GCF_004153795.1 Camellia sinensis
CAAATTATATCGTTACAGGGTTAGTGGTTCTTGAATAAACTTCCATTTTAATTTTTTCTGCAAGGCTTCCTTCTTTTTATTTTATCGTCGATTTCCATTTTACTTCAAGTCATTTTTCTATTCACTTCCTTTTTTTATTCAATTTTCCATAATAAATCATTAGGTATTATAGTGGCTTTCTCGAACGAACTTCCAATTTTAATTTTCAGTCAACTTCCATTATTATTTTCTATTCACTTCTTTTTTCTTTCATTCTTTTTTTTATTCAACTTCCTTTTTTATTTAATTTCCAAATAGAATCTGCTAGGTACTGTGGTTCTTGGATTGAACTTCCATTTTTAATCTTATGCAACAATCAGTTTTATTATTTTTATTCAACTCCATTTTTTATTCAATGATTTTTACCATTTAATACTTCTTTTTTATTTAATTTCCGAATAAATCGTTTTTATGGATATAGTGGTTTCCTTTTAACTGTACATCCATATTTAATTTTCTGAAATTTCCATTTTATTTCTCATAATTTCAACTTTTTTTTTTTCTAAGTTTCTTTTCTATATTCAACTTCTTTTTTTATTTAAAATTTTACAAATAAATGTTTAAGGTATTACTATGTTCTGGATTGATTAACTTCTCAACTTTTATTTTATTGCAACTTTCACTTTTATTTATTCTACTTCATTTTTTTATTTCAACTTACTTTTATATTAAACTTCCTTTTTTATTTAATTTTCAAAATTGATCGTATGGTTATATGGTTTGGATTGAACTTCCATTTTAATTTTTCTTGCAACTTCATTTTATTTATTTCAACTTCCATTTTTATTCATTTTACTTATTCTATTAAACTTCCTTTTTATTTAATTTTCCAATTATATCGTTAAGGTACTTAGTGGTTTCTATGAATGAACTTTCCTCATTTTTAATTTTCTGCACTTCCTTCTTTTTATTTTCTTATCATTCGACTTCCATTTTTTATGTCGTTAAGTTATTTACTTTTCTATTAAACTTCCTTTTTTATTTAATTTCCAAATAGATCGTTAAGGCATAATGGTTTCTTTAATGAACTTCGATTTTTAATTTTCTGCAACTTCCATTTTTATTTTTATTTAACTTTCTTTTTTGTTCAAGTTTCTTTTCTATTCAACTTCCTTTTTTATTTAATTTCCAAATAAATCGTTAAGGTATACTAGTTTCTGGATTGAACTTCCACTTTTAATTTTATGCAACTTTCACTTTTATTTTTATTCAACTTCCATTTTTATTCAACTTACTTTTCTATTAAACTTCCTTTTTTATTTAATTTCAAAATTGATCGTTAAGGTATAGTGGTTTCTGGATTGAACTTCCATTTTTAATTTTCTGCAACTTCCATTTTTATTTTTATTCAACTTCCATTTTTATTCAATTTACTTTTCTATTAAACTTCCTTTTTTATTTAATTTCCAAATATATCGTTAAGGTATAGTGGTTTCTTGAATGAACTTCCATTTTTAATTTTCTGCAACTTCCTCTTTTATTTTTATTCGACTTCCATTTTTATTCAAGTTATTTTTCTATTCGACTTTCTTTTTTATTTATTTTCCAAATAGATCATTAAGGCATAATGGTTTTTTTAATGAACTTCGATTTTTAATTTTCTGCAACTTCCATTTTTATTTTTATTTAACTTTCTTTTTTTTCTGGTTTCTTTTCTACTCAACTTCCTTTTTTATTTAATTTCCAAATAGATCGTTAAGGTACAGTGGTTTCTGGATTGAACTTCCATTTTTAATCTTATGCAACATTCATTTTTGTTTTTATTCAACTTCCATTTTTATTCAATTTACTTTTCTATAAAACTTCATTTTTTATTTAATTTCCGAATAGATCGTTAAGGTATAGTGGTTCCTTTAATGTACATCCAATTTTAATTTTCTGAAACTTCCATTTTTATTTCTATTCAACTTCTTTTTTTTTTCAAGTTTCGTTTCTATTCAACTTCCTTTTTTATTTAATTTCCAAATATATCGTTAAGGTATACTGGTTTCTGGATTGAACTTTCATTTTTAATTTAATGCAACTATCACTTTTATTTTTATTCAACTTCCATTTTTATTCAATTTACTTTTTTATTAAACTTCCATTTTTATTTTTATTTAACTTCCTTTTTCATTCATGTTTCTTTTGTACTCAACTTCCTTTTTTATTTAATTTCAAAATAGATCGTTAAGGTATAATGGTTTCTTGATTGAACTTCCACTTTTAATTTTCTGCAACTTCCATTTTTGTTTTTATTTAACTTCAATTTTTATTCAATTTACTTTTCTATTAAACTTCTTTTTTTATTTAATTTCCAAATATGTCGTTAAGGTATAGTGGTTTCTTGAATGAACTTCCATTTTTAATTTTCTGCAACTTCCTCTTTTATTTTTATTCAAGTTATTTTTCTATTCAACTTTCTTTTTTATTTAATTTCCAAATAGATCGTTAAGGTATAGTGGTTTCTTGAATGAACATCCAATTTTAATTTTCTGCAACTTCCGTTTTTATTTCTATTCCACTTTTTTTTTTTCAAGTTTCTTTTCAATTCAACTCCCTTTTTTATTTAATTTCCAAATAGATCGTTAAGGTACAATGGTCTCTGGATTGAACTTCCATTTTTAATCTTATGCAACATTCCATTTTATTTTTATTCAACTTCCATTTTTATTCAATTTATTTTCTATTAAACTTCATTTTTTATTTAATTTCCAAACAGATCGTTAAGGTATAGTGGTTTCTTGAATGAACTTCCATTTTTAATTTTATGCAACTTCCACTTTTATTTTTCTTTAACTTCCTTTTTTATTCAAGTTTCTTTTCTACTCAACTTCCTTTTTTATTTAATTTCCAAATATATCGTTAAGGTATAGTGGTTTCTTTAATGAACTTCGATTTTTAATTTTCTGCAACTTCCATTTTTATTTCTATTTAACTTTCTTTTTTGTTCTGGTTTCTTTCCTACTCAACTTCCTTTTTTATTTAATTTCCAAATAGATCGTTAAGGTATAGTGGTTTTCGGATTGAACTTCCATTTTTAATTTTCTGCAACTTTCATTTTTTTTTTTATTCAACTTCCATTTTTATTCAATTTACTTTTCTATTAAACTTCCTTTTTTATTTAATTTCCAAATAGATCGTTAAGTTATACTGGTTTCTTTAATGAACTTCCATTTTTAATTTTATGGAACTTCCATTTTTATTTTTATTCAGCTTCCATTTTTATACAAGTTATTTTTCTACTCAACTTCCTTTTTTATTTAATTTCCAAATAAATCGTTAAGGTATAGTGGTTTCTGGATTGAACTTCCATTTTTAATTTTCTGTAACTTTCATTTTTATTTTTCTTCAACTTTCATTTTTATTCTATTTACTTTTCTATTAAACTTCCTTTTGTATTTAATTTCAAAACAGATCGTTAATGTATAGTGGTTTCTTTAATGAACTTCCATTTTTAATTTTATGGAACTTCCATTTTTATTTTTATTCAGCTGCCATTTTTATACAAGTTATTTTTCTATTCAACTTCCTTTTTTTTTAATTTCCAAATTTATCGTTAAGATGTAGTGGTTTCTTGAATGACCTTCCATTTTTAATTTTCTGCAACTTCCATTTTAATTTTTATTTAACATCTTTTTTTATTCAAGTTTCTTTTCTACTCAACTTCCTTTTTTATTTAATTTCCAAATAGATCGTCAAGGTATAGTGGTTTCTCGATTGAACTTCCATTTTTAATTTTCTGCAACTTCAATTTTTATTTTTATTCAACTTCCATTTTTATTCAATTTACTTTTCTATTAAACTTCCTTTTTTATTTAATTTCCAGACATATCGTTAAGGTATAGTGGTTTCTTGAATGAATTTCCATTTTTAATTTTCTGGAACTTCCATTTTTATTTTTATTCGACTTCCATTTTTATTCAAGTTATTTTTCTATTCAACTTCCTTTTTTATTTAATTTCGAAATTGATCGTTAAGGTATCGTGGTTTCTTTAATGAACTTCGATTTTTAATTTTTTGCAACTTCCATTTTTATTTTTATTTAACTTTCTTTTTTCTTCTGGTTTCTTTTCTACTCAACTTCCTTTTTTATTTAATTTCCAAATAAATCGTTAAGGTATAGTCGTTTCTGGAATGAACTTCCATTTTTAATTTTCTGCAACTTCCATTTTTACTTTTATTCAACTTCCATTTTTATTCAATTTACTTTTCTATTAAACTTCCTTTTTTATTTAATTTCCAAATAGATCGTTAAGGTATAGTGGTTTCTGGATTGAACTTCCATTTTTAATTTTCTGCAACTTCCATTCAACTTCCATTTTTATTCAATTTACTTTTATATTAAACTTCCTTTTTTATTTAATTTCCAAATAGATCGTTAAGGTATAGTGGTTTCTCGAATGAACTTCCAATTTTAATTTTCTGCAACTTCCATTTTTATTTCTATTCAACTTGTTTTTTTTTTTCAAATTTCTTTTCTATTCAATTTCATTTTTTATTTAATTTCCAAATAGATCGTTAAGGTGTAGTGGTTTCTTAAATGAACTGCCATTTTTAATTTTCTGCAACTTCCATTTTTATTTTTATTTAACTTCATTTTTTCTTCAAGTTTCTTTTCTACTCAACTTCCTTTTTTATTTAATTTCCAAATAGATCGTTAAGGTATAGGGGTTTTTGGATTGAACTTCAAATTTTAATTTTATGCAACTTCCATTTTTATTTTTATTCAACTTCCATTTTTATTCAAGTTACTTTTCTATCAAACTTCTTTTTTTATAAAATTTCCAAATAGATAGTTAAGGAATAGTGGTTTCTGGATTGAACTTCCATTTTTAATTTTCTGCAACTTTCATTTTTATTTTTATTCAACTTCCATTTTTATTCAATTTACTCTTCTATTAAACTTCCTTTTTTATTTAATTTCTAAATATATCGTTAAGGTATAGTGGTTTCTTGAATGAACTTCCATTTTTAATTTTCTTGAATTTCCATTTTTATTCAAGTTATTTTTCAATTCAACTTCCTTTTTTATTTAATTTTCAAATAGATTGTTAAGGTATAGTGTTTTCTTGAATGAACTTCCATTTTTAATTTTCTGCAACATTTATTTTTATTTTTATTCGACTTCCATTTTTATTCAATTTACTTTTCTATTAAACTTCCTTTTTATTTAATTTCCAAATAGATCGTTTAGGTATAGTGGTTTCTTTAATGAACTTTCATTTTTAATTTTATGGAACTTCCATTTTTATTTTTATGCAGCTTCCATTTTTATACAAGTTATTTTTCTATTCAACTTCCTTTTTTATTTAATTACCAAATTGATTGTTAAGGCATAGTGGTTTCTGGATTGAACTTCCATTTTTAATTTTCTGCAAATTCCATTTTTATTTTTCTGCAACTTTCATTTTTATTCAATTTACTTTTCTATTAAACTTCCTTTTTTATTTAATTTCCAAATAGATTGTTAAGGTATAGTGGTTTCTTTAATGAACTTCCATTTTTAATTTTATGGAACTTCCATTTTTATTTTTATTCAGCTTCCACTTTTATACAAGTTATTTTTCTACTCAACTTCCTTTTTTATTTAATTTCTAAATTGATCGTTAAGGTATAGTGGTTTCTGGATTGAACTTCCATTTTTAATTTTCTGCAACTTCCATTTTTATTTTTCTTCAACTTTCATTTTTATTCAATTTACTTTTCTATTAAACTTCCTTTTTTATTTAATTTCCAAATTGACCGTTAAGGTATAGTGATTTCTTTAATGAACTTCCATTTTTAATTTTATGGAACTTCCATTTTTATTTTTAGTCAGCTTCCATTTTTATACAAGTTATTTTTCTATTCAACTTCCTTTTTTTATTTAATTTCCAAGTTGATCGTGAAGGTGTAGTGGTTTCTTGAACGAACTTCCAATTTTAATTTTCTGCAACTTCCATTTTTTTTATTTAACTTCCTTTTTTATTTAAGTTTCTTTTCTACTCAACTTCCTTTTTTATTTAATTTCCAAATAGATCGTTAAGGTATAGTGGTTTCTGGATTGAACTTCCATTTTTAATTTTTTGCAACCTCCATTTTTATTTTTATTCGACTTCTATTTTTGTTCAGGTTATTTTTGTATTAGACTTCCTTTTTTATTTAATTTCCAAATAGATCGTTAAGGTATAGTGGTTTCTTGACTGAACATCCAATTTTAATTTTCTGCAACTTCCATTTTTATTTCTATTCAACTTCTTTTTTTTTTTTTCAAATTTCTTTTCTATTCAACTTCATTTTTTATTTAATTTCCAAATAGATTGTGAAGGTATACTGGTTTTTGGATTGAACTTCCATTTTTAATTTTATGCAACTTTCACTTTTATTTTTATTCAACGTCCAATTTTATTAAATTTACTTTTCAATTAAAATTTCTTTTTTATTTAATTTCCAAAATAGATCGTTAAGAACTTCCATTTTTAATTTTGTGGAACTTCAATTTTTATTTTTATTTAGCTTCCATTTTTATACGAGTTATTTTTCTATTCAACTTCCTTTTTTATTTAATTTCCAAATTGATCGTTAAGGTATAGTGGTTTCTGGATTGAACTTCCATTTTTAATTTTCTACAACTTCCATTTTTATTTTTATTTAACTTTCTTTTTTGTTCTGGTTTCTTTTCTACTCAACGTCCTTTTTTATTTAATTTCCAAATAGATCGTTAAGGTATAATGGTTTCTAGATTGAACTTCCATTTTTAATTTTCTGCAACTTCCATTTTTATTTTTATTCAATTTACTTTTCTATTAAACTCACTTTTTTATTTAATTTCCAAACAGATCGTTAAGTTATAGTGATTTTTGGATTGAACTTCCATTTTTAATTTTCTGCAACTTTCATTTTTATTTTTATACAACTTTCATTTTTATTCAATTTACTTTTCTATTAAACTTCCTTTTTATTTAATTTTCAAATAGATCGTTAAGGTATAGTGGTTTCTTTAACGAACTTCCATTTTTAATTTTATGGAACTTCCATTTTTATTTTTATTCAACTTCCATTTTTATACAAGTTATTTTTCTATTCAACTTCCTTTTTTATTTAATTTTCAAATTGATCGTTAAGGTGTAGTGGTTTTTTGAATGAACTTCCATTTTAATTTTCTGCAATTTCCATTTCAATTTTTATTTAACTTCCTTTTTTATTCAAGTTTCTTTTCAACTCAACTTCATTTTTTATTTAATTTCGAAATAGATCGTTAAGGTATATTGGTTTTTGGATTAAACATCCATTTTTAATTTTCTGCAACTTCCATTTTTATTTTTATTCGACTTCCATTTTTATTCAAGTTATTTTTCTATTCAACTTCCTTTTTTATTTAATTTCGAAATTGATCGTTATGGTATAGTGGTTTCTGGATTGAACTTCCATTTTTAATTTTCTGCAACTTCCATTTTTATTTTTATTCAACTTCCTTTTTTGTTCAATTTACTTTTCTATTAAGCTTCCTTTTTTATTTAATTTCCGAATAGATCGTTAAGGTATAGTGGTTTCTTTAATGAACTTCCATTTTTAATTTTATGGAACTTCCATTTTTATTTTTATTCAGCTTCCATTTTTATACAAGCTATTTTTCTATTAAACTTACTTTTTTATTTAATTTCCAAATTGATCGTTAAGGTGTAGTGGTTTCGTGAATGAATTTCCATTTTTAATTTTCTACAACTTCCATTTTTATTTTTATTTAACTTCCTTTTTTATTCAAGTTTCTTTTCTACTCAACTTCCTTTTTTATTTAATTTCCAAATAGATCGTTAAGGCATAGTGGTTTCTGGATTGAAATTTCATTTTTAATTTTCTGCAACTTCAATTTTTATTTTTATTCAACTTCCATTTTTATTGAATATACTTTTCTACTAAACTTCCTTTTTTATTTAATTTCAAAATAGATCGTTAAGGTATAGTGGTTACTTTAATGAGCTTCCATTTTTAATTTTATGGAACTTCCATTTTAATTCTTATTCAGCTTCCATTTTTATACAAGTTATTTTTCTATTCAACTTCCTTTTTTATTTAATTTCCAAATTGATCGTTAAGGTGTAGTGGTTTCTTGAATGAACTTCCATTTTTAATTTTCTACAACTTCCATTTTTATTTTTATTTAACTTCCTTTTTTATTCAAGTTTCTTTTCAACTCAACTTTATTTTTTATTTAATTTCCAAATAGATCGTTAAGGTATACTGGTTTCTGGATTGAACATCCATTTTTAATTTTCTGCAACTTTCATTTTTATTTTTATTCGACTTCCATTTTTATTCAAGTTATTTTTCTATTCAACTTCCTTTTTTATTTAATTTCCAAATAGATCGTTAAGGTACAGTGGTTTCTTTAATGAACTTCGTTTTTTAATTTTCTGCAACTTCTATTTTCATTTTTATTCAACTTTCTTTTTTGTTCTGGTTTCTTTTCTACGCAACTTCTTTTTTTATTTAATTTCCAAATAGATTGTTAAGGTATAGTGGTTTCTGGATTGACCTTCCATTTTTAATTTTCTGCAACTTCCATTTTTATTTTTATTCAAATTCCATTTTTATTCAATTTACATTTCTATTAAACTTCCTTTTTTATTTAATTTCCAAATATATCGTTAAGGTATAGTAGTTTCTTGAATGAACTTCCATTTTTAATTTTCTGCAACTTCCATTTTTTTTTATTCGACTTCCATTTTTATTCAAGTCATTTTTCTAATCAACTTCATTTTTTATTTAATTTCCAAATAAATCATTAAGGTATAGTGGTTTCTCGAACGAACTGTCAATTTTAATTTTCAGCAACTTTCATTTTTATTTCTATTCAACTTCTTTTTTTTCAATCTTTTTTTTATTCAACTTCATTTTTTATTTAATTTCCAAATAGATCGTTAGAGTATAGTGGTTTCTTGAATGAACTTCCATTTTTAATTTTATGCAACTTCAAATTTTATTTTTATTCGACTTCCATTTTTATTCAAGTCACTTTTCTATTCAACTTGTTTTTCTATTTCATTTCCAAATAGATCGTTAAGGTATAGTGGTTTCTTGAATAAACTTCCATTTTTAATTTTCTGCAACTTCCATTTTTATTTTTATTTAACTTTCTTTTTCATTCAAGTTTCTTTTCCACTCAACTTTTTTTTATTTAATTTCCAAATAGATCGTTATGGTACAGTGGTTTCGGGATTGAACTTCCATTTTTAATCTTATGCAACATTCATTTTTATTTTTATTCAACTTCCATTTTTATTCAATTTACTTTTCTATTAAAATTCATTTTTTATTTAATTTCCAAATAGAACGTTAAGGTATAGTGGTTTATTGAATAAACTTCCATTTTTAATTTTATGCTACCTCAATTTTTATTTTTATTCGACTTCCATTTTTATTCAAGTCATTTTTCTATTCAACTTCCTTTTTTATTTATTGAAGAAAAAAGTAGTTGAATTAGAAAATAAAAATGGAAGTTGCAGAAAAATAAAATTGGGATGTTCATTCAATGATAGTACACCACCATCGCCTTAACGATCTCATTTGAAATTAAATAAAAAATGAAGTTTAATAGAAAAGTAAATTGAATAAAAATGGAAGTTGAATAAAAATAAAAATGAATGTTGCCGTAAGATTAAAAATGGAAGTTCAATCCAGAATCCACTGTACCTTAACGATCTATTTGGAAATTAAATGAAAAAGAAGTTTGAATAAAAAAAAGATTGAAAGAAAAAAGAAGTTGAATAGAAATAAAATGAAGTTGCATGGAAAATTAAAAATTGGTATGTTCGTTTCGGAGAAACCACTATACCTAATGATTTATTTGGAAATTAAATAAAAACAGCAAGTTGAATAGAAAATGACTTGAATAAAAATGGAAGTCGAATAAATAAAAATGGAAGTTGCGGAAAATTAAAAAAGGAAAGTTCAATCCAGAAAACCACTATATCTTAATGATCTATTTGGAAATTAAATAAAAAAGGGAAGTTGAATAAAAATAAAAATGGAAGTTGTAGGAAATTTAAAAATGTGAAGTTCAGTTCAAGAAACGACTGTACCTTAACGATCTATTTGGAAATTAAATAAAAAAAAAAGTTTATAGAAAATGACTTGAATAAAAATGGAAGTCGAATAAAAATAAAAATTGAAGTTGCATAAAATTAAAAATGGAAGTTCATTCAAGAAAACACTATACCTTAACGATCTATTTGGAAATTAAATAAAAAATGAAGTTGAAAAAAGAAACTTGAAAAAAAAAAAGAAGTTGATATAAATAAAATGGAAGTTGGAAGAATTGAAATCAATGTTCATTCAAGAAACCACTATACCTTAACCATCTATTTGGAAATTAAATAAAAAATGAAGTTTTAATAGAAAAGTAAATTGAATAAAATGAAAGTTGAAAAAAATAAAAATGAATGTTGCATAAGATTAAAAATGGAAGTCAAACAGAAAAACCACTATACCTTAACGATCTATTGGAACAAATAAAAAAGGAAGTTGAATAAAAAAAGATTGTAAGAAAAAAGAAGTTGAATAGAAATTAAAAATGGAAGTTGCTGAAATTAAAATGAAAGAGTTCGGTTCAAGAAACCACTATACCTTAATGATTTATTAGGAAATTAAATAAAAAAGGAAGTTGAATAGAAAATATGACCTTAATAAAAATGGAAGATCGAATAAAAATTAAAAATTGAAGTTGATGAAATTAAAAAATGGATGTTCATTCCAAGGAAACCACTATACCTTAACGATCATTTGGAAATAAAT
>NW_021024850.1:110423-127609 GCF_004153795.1 Camellia sinensis
AAAAAGAAAAGTTTTTTATTGTGTTTCTTATATATATATATATATATATATAATAACAATCCAAATTATTTTAACATTTCACTAATAAATTATATACATGTTTAATATTTTTATATATTTATATATACAATTTGAGCTTCAGGTTGCTCGGGTTATTTAATGGCTTTGCCCAAACTCGTCCGAATTTAATCCGGACTTCTGAATTTCTGTCCAAACCCGCACTGAATTAAAAAATATTTTTTCCAAACTCTAAAATATTTTGAGCTGAACTTGGATTGCTCGTGGTGAGCTCGCCTAAGTTGCATCCCTAATTATTGGTTGTTTTTGTTTGAGTCAAATTTGAACCCATACACACGTTAGTAGAACGAGTAATTCGATTGGGGCATCTCATTATTTATCACTGCATACTGTTCAAAAAATATATATATATATACAATTTGGGTCATTTGGTTATCGAATTTCAAATAAAAATTAAATTTTCAGACATCAACTTTTAAATAAAAATGAATTGTTTTGATATAAATCCTATTCAGTAAGTGTTTTCCAAATAACTTATTTTTCTACATTTGGTTTTTGATTGGAAGTTAATGTTTGAATTGCACAAATAATGTATACTGAGATAAGATGTGGTGTGTAAATACAATTAGCCTAATAGAAAAATTAAGATAGAGATAGAAAGAAAAATAAATAAATAAATAAAATAAAATAAAAATTATGCTTGGGTCTATGGGCAATATTGCTCTTATTTTAAAGTGGTACTTGTGTGCAGATTCTGTTGACTGAATTTATTTATCCAAAAATCTTACTCTAACTTTCAGTGATAAATTTGTCACTGTAAAAATATTTTAAAGCATACATAATTCAACTATTTACACTTTTTGCATTATATTTCAATACAAACTAACATAAATAAACTAAAACTAAATCAAAACTCATAAGCAAAAGACAAAATGTCTCAATTATTTATTATTTTGATAAATTTATCATTATTATTACTAACCACAAATTATCATTCCACAAACACAAAACACATCTAAAATGTTTCAAAATTATTCCTTATCAAAATGATGGGCAAATATGTAAAAAAAGTTTAACTCACGACTTATGAATAAATAAGTCTAGTCAACAGGATCTATTAGTAATTTTTCTTATTTTAAATTCCAAGCCTAACCCTTGCCCAACCCGCCATCGCCGTTACCACTAATCCCCTTCCCAACTTGTAATTGTTTCCACTGTGAGATCGTGAAAGAGAGAGAGAGAGAGAGAGAGAGAGATCGTGTGGTGATATTGCAATTGCTCTAAACCAAATCTAGTTTTGCATAAGGTAGGAAGAGGAAGGGAAAGAAAAAGAGGTGATGGTTGGAGGTAGCGACAATGATTTGGGTTTTACGATCTTGTTCTTTTCTTTCTCCCTCTCTCTCTCTCTCTCTCTCTCTCATGCGTGGGGGTAGGTGAGGAGGGGAGGCAAGGCATTAGCAACGGTAGGGAATGAAGAAGAGACTTTTCATTAAACTATGATTGAATTATGATTTTGCAAAAGTCTTCTTAGTTTCCAATGTATTGTGAAATTATTTTAGATTCTCATTGATCTTGCAATTATTTGTTGAAATTTTTATTTATGTGCAATTTCCCCCAATCTAATTGTCCATTGATCATTGCCTGTGATAATTAATTTAGCTCATTGTTAGAATGTAACTAGTTTTTCTGCTACAATGTTCCTCCAATTGGCCCATTTTAGGTGATTGTTGCATTAATTTTGTTTTTGGTAACAACAATTTAATACTGGTTCAACAGTAGTGTAGACACTCTATTTTTTATCGCCCTTAAGACTTGGGCGCCTCAAGTTGATCCCTCAATGATGAAAGCAATGTTGTAGAAATGTTCGATTTCTTCAGCAAGAAGAGCTTCTAAATCCCAACCTTACACCCCATTTTGACCAAAACTATTTTAGACCTAAAAACTCTCTTTTTTAAAATATTTTTGAAAATGTTTCTACAATGTTCCGAGGCTCGCATTTCGTTTAAAATATTGCACTTTCGGTAAACCGAGTAAGAACAAAGTGGAAATAAATGGAAGAGAGGTGAACTCTTTGAAAAATATTTAAAAGAAGTTTATTTAGAGGTTTGGAGTTGAAGAAAATTGGAGGAGAGGGAAGAAAACTAGTTGGGGAAATGGTTGACCATAAAACCGTAAGAGAAAACTGAGCAGCCTTCACTAAATCAGGCCTATCTCTTCGTACACTTAGACTTTACATGTGAGGCCACCATCATTGGAAAGTGGACTTCCGGGGCTTCAATTTAGACTCAAGAATCTCCTAAGGCCGAGTTCGGATGAGGGAGATATGGCCGTTTGAAGTTAGGCATCAATCAGATTAAAATAGAAATGAGCAACCTTCACTAAAATAAGCATATCTCTTTCCACACTTAGAATTTAGATGTAAGGCCACTATCATTGGAAAGTAGACTTCTGGGGATTCAATTTAGATTTAAGAATGACCTAAAACCGAGTTCAGATGAAGGAGATATGCCCATTGAAGTCGGGCCTAGAAGGAGATTTTTGTGGCCGGCAGGCCACTACTTCTGGCCTGTCGGCCACTTGTGTAAAGCCTAGATATTTTTCCTAGCTATCCTCCAAAATCTCCAACTGTTCCTTTACAGATATTTTCAACCAGAGAGGGTATTTTTCTATATATACTTGACCTCTCCTCTTATTTTTAGGTTACAAAAATTTCCAAAAGTCTCAAAACTTGAAATTATCTCTCTATCTGTATCTTGCAACATACGCACCTTATCCAAACACTTCCTAAACTATTATTGGAGCTCTCCTTGTTGAGATTATTGAGTCCAAATTTCAGGCCGTGAAAGTGTAAGCTTTGTGGTTTGTGAACAAAAGAGTAACCTTGCTTCAAGAGATATAATTTTGAGCATCTTTACACTGCTTCTCTGTTATCTTTTCTTGCTATTTTTGAACTGTTTTTGGACCCTTTTTATGGGCTGAAACTTGTAGTTTAAAGCTACCAAAGGTGGAGGGGTTAATCATCCTTCTTTGAACCTTGCTTTCTAAGCTTTTGCCCTTGTGTTTTCCATTCTTTTCTCAACATTTCTTGAGCTTTTTACCATTGAATTTCAGAGTTTTTCAGAGGCTAAAAAGCATGTTTTGAAGTCCCAAAATACAAGGGGTAACCTCCCCTCCTTGTGCTTGTTTACTAGCTTAACTTGCTCCATGTTTTAGCGTATTGTTTTAGCAATTGTTAGCTTAATTTCAGCACTTTTTTGGACTGTTTTTGCACTATTTTAGGACTATTTTTGGTTGTTCATTGCATTTGACCTTTGTATAGCACGCTTGTAGTGTAATGGTCCTCATAGGCTTGGTGGTTTAGGTCTTAGCCACCAACCTATTTGAGTTGATAGTGTTTATTTTTAGCTTTCCATATTTGTATTCATATCTAATCTCCTCTACAACCTCCCTCTTTTCTTGTCTTTTTCTTTGCTTTGAAAGTTGTTTCAAGCTACTTGCTTGTTTAAGCTTGAGATTGAGGTATTGTGCTTAATGGTTTAATCTCTTTGGGGGTTCATTACCAATGGCATGACACTTCTTTCATGCCTAAAACAACTCTTGGTTTGGTACTCATTTCCATTAGCGGACTTAAAGCTCATTTTTGGACTCAATTGATTAAGAAATGGATGGTAAATAAAATGGAGTAATAAAATTGGGACAAAAAATGGTGTAAGATAATAAGCAATTTGGTGTTCAATCGGACGTTAATTGAACACATGGAAACATGAGGCATTTCATACTTGCTAATGATGAAATGGTTCAAGTTTCCAAGGTCAACCATTTTCCTTGATCAATTCATGATAGGGAGGAGGTTTGAGAGTCTTTTATGTTGCATTTATTGAAATTGTACACCTTGGTTTATAGGCCATCATGTAATGAAATTGCATCGACTGATGGCTTGTGAATTGAGCTTGCCACTTCTTTGAGCTGTTTGATGATAAGGAGGGGTAAGGTGTACAAACATACCTTGATAATGCCATGTTTGTGCTCTATATGCTTTCTGTTGCAACAAGAAGAACCGAGCTCCAGTGGCTGACCGGCCACTTTTTTTGGTCAACATGCCACTAATTATGGACTGCAGGCTACCATTTGTGGCCGACTGGCCACTACTTCTAGCCTACCGGCCAGTTTTGTCAAATTGAGCAGCAACTTTTTGAAACAGAACAGAGTAGAGGCTGAGGTGAAAGATGTTCTAATTGTGCAACAAAAGCATTCTGGCAGCAGAACAGTGGGCTTTTCGGGTGGAAATCTACGCATGCATGAGCATTCCTCGCTTCTCGGGGCTAATTAGTTAGCTTAGTTACTTATTTATTTATGTTGTATTCATGTTATAATTAATTAGTTAATTCTAATTTTTAATTAATTAATTAGTGTAATTAATTAGTTAGTTCCTCTACAACCTCCCTCTTTTCTTGGCTTTTTCTTTGCTTTGAAAGTTGTTTCAAGCTATTTGCTTGTTTAAGCTTGAGATTGAGGTATTGTGCTTAATGGTTTAATCTCTTTGGGGGTTCATTACCAATGGCATGACACTTCTTTCATGCCTAAAACAACTCTTGGTTTGGTACTCATTTCCATTAGCGGACTTAAAGCTCATTTTTGGACTCAATTGATTAAGAAATGGATGGTAAATAAAATGGAGTAATAAAATTGGGACAAAAAATGGTGTAAGATAATAAGCAATTTGGTGTTCAATCGGACGTTAATTGAACACATGGAAACATGAGGCATTTCATACTTGCTAATGATGAAATGGTTCAAGTTTCCAAGGTCAACCATTTTCCTTGATCAATTCATGATAGGGAGGAGGTTTGAGAGTCTTTTATGTTGCATTTATTGAAATTGTACACCTTGGTTCATAGGCCATCATGCAATGAAATTGCATCGACTGATGGCTTGTGAATTGAGCTTGCCACTTCTTTGAGCTGTTTGATGATAAGAAGGGGTAAGGTGTACAAGCGTACCTTGATAATGCCATGTTTGTGCTCTATATGCTTTCTGTTGCAGCAGGAAGAACCGAGCTCCAATGGCTGACCGACCACTTTTTTTGGTCAGCAGGCCACTAATTATGGACTGCAGGCTACCATTTGTGGCCAACCGGCCACTACTTCTGGCCTACCGGCCAGTTTTGTCAAATTGAGCAGCAACTTTTTGAAACAGAACAGAGTAGAGGCTGAGGTGAAAGATGTTCTAATTGTGCAACAGAAGCATTCTGGCAGCAAAACAGTGGGCTTTTTGGGTGGAAATCTACGCATGCATGAGCATTCCTCGCTTCCCGGGGCTAATTAGTTAGCTTAGTTACTTATTTTTGTTGTATTCATGTTATAATTAATTAGTTAATTCTAATTTTTAATTAATTAATTAGTGTAATTAATTAGTTAGTTCAATTTGTAATAATTAGCTAGAATAGTTAATTAGTTGTGATGTTGTAATAACTAGCTAGCATAGTTATTCAATTCATTTTGTAATAGCTAATTAATTAGTTTAGCTAGTTAGTTTATTCGAACCCTCTTGCGTGAGGGCACAGTTGTAATAATGTGTATGTCTTCCAACCCTACATCTTTCTCCCTTTTATTTACCTGCTTATGATGGGTAGTTTAGGGCATCATGTTTCGTTTAGCATCTCTCATGCCTTGCATCCATTGTCTTGCATGCACCGAGGCTTGGTTCATCATTCTAACAATGCATTGTCTATTAAATACATTCTTTGAATACGTGCTTAGACCGCATGCTATCAAATTGATTCATATGCCATATTAGTAGCCGAGCCTAGTAATTGCATATTGCATGTGTTGCATTAGTCATATTGCATAGTTAGGATCATGTATTTTTCTAACTCTTTTATCTTTTTTGGCTTGCCTTAGAGTACTTGGTGAGCTTTTCTTTGTTTTAGAATATTGCATTTTATGTTAGTGTTGCCATGTCTAGCATGCTTGCCATGAGGCTAAGTGCTTAATTGATAAATTACTTGAATGCCTATGGATGAAAGCTAATTGCTTGAATTAGAACAATTTGAGTAATGTACATATACGAGTGGTACATATTCGAAACAATTTTCAAAACAAACATGAATTGAAGTGTTCCAATTTTTGCAAATTAGTCTATACTTGTGTGTGCACACATCACATAGTAATACTAGCCTAATAATCGTAACAAGAGCATAAAATGTAAATAAAAATCACATCATGATTAGTAGAGGTCGATCTTTGATCGGGCGAGTGAGGGTGCTCAATTCATGACCTTCCCCTCTCATACCTAAGTTCCCGAGCCGAGACAATCTTAGTGATGGCGGACACGTGGCCTTCAGCATGAGTCATGGGTTTCTTAAATTTTTCAAAAATATTTAGGTAGCGACTCTGTTTCTGGCAAAGTAATCCATTTTTGGCATTTTGATCCATAATCGATTTTTCAAAATATTTGCCGGATTTGGATTCTTTGGTGTTTATCTATTTCACATTGCACTTGTGAGATCAGATTCAGAACTACAGGAGTTCGATACTGTAGGGCTAGTCGTCTTCCGAAAGAAGCACGAAAAGTCGAGCTACAGTTTCTGGCAACTCTGTTGGGGAGTTTAGAGAACTTGACTTGAACTTTATGATGTGAAATTTTATCTACACTTATATGTTTCTTTGCATTGCATTTGCATTGGTGTGCTTAAGTCATTGTGTTTGCCATCTGCTATTCCTGGATGGTTTGCCGGAGACTTGCCTAAAAGCTTGCCAAAAGGTTGACTGATCGTGGGCTCTGCCATGATGGTAACACAACCCTTGGATCTGGACTACCGTTGTACCGTTTGATCCGCTTTTCATTTCTCGGTGTTAGGTGTGAGAAGAATATTAGGTAGTCTTGCTGAGGTACCCTTTTTAACTATTTAGCCTAGCTACATATCGAAAAGCCATAGAGACATATTCCAAACTAGGACGGAAGCTCACCCAAAATGCAAGATTGCGTGAAAACCACTTTATTTGAATAGTGAACCCTAGTTCCTGACAAAACTAGGATAGGGTAACCCTACCCCCCCTAAGGGTGTTTTGGTTCTCACTTAACTGGTATGTGCTTTACAATGAAACTGTACAGGAATGTGCATAGCAGTTGCAAGTTTGCAAGTTTGGTATCTATTTTGGAGGTAGAATTTAGCGTGGAGTGCAGTCCTACAGCTTTAATCATATCTGTGTTGATAGCATCATTAGCTGAGGTGCTGTGTGGTTTCTGATTACTACTTTCTTTTTGCTTTATTTCTTTTGCTATGTAGTTTACCACCATAGCTTCAAAAAGTTTGGATATCCCCCAAGTACTTTGGACCCAAGTTAGAAGGCTTTGCAAAGCCGGAGATGTTGTTCGGGGACAACCCATGTTTACCTCACTCCCACTAGTTACAAGATGGAAGAGAATCAGGCAGAATTCACTGGTTCAGTTTTTACAGTAATCACCCCTCAACTCACTTGTGTCCAGTCCGGTTCAGGGACAGTTTTCTACTTCTAGTCTAGCACGAGATCACTCGCCTATCCTAATGGCACAGTATCCCCCAGTCAGTATGGAAGACTTGTGTAGACACCCCATTTTTGACCGCCCGAAACACTCAGACGCTTGGTTTAATGCACTCAATGATGAAAGTTGAATTATGAATTTGCTGCGATTCGGAATCAATCGGGCTTCCGAAATAACCTCACATCTTCAACGTTTAACTTGTTTGAACCATGGGGTTTCATTTTTGGACTATTTCTCACCCTGAGTTGAGTTTGAGCCAAAAAAACAGGGGAGACCATCAAGGCCTGGTCGTGCATCAGTGATGGTCGGCCGTGGCTATGAATGGCCGGCCGGCCTTCGATGGCAATAAACACTATTTTGGGCGGGAGGTTGCCAGTTGTCCATTTTTGAAGATATTTATCACATTTTGAGCTCGAATTCTATAAAACCGAAGCTCTGGGATTGTTTTGAGGGTTGAACAAAATTCTAGAAAAGATATATACACCTTAAGAGCCTTTCACTTCTCCTTCTTCCATTGGAAGTTATCTTTGAGCTAACCTCGCTTGCTTACACCACCTATATACATCATATACAACCTTGCCTTACCATCCAAAAGCCTTGGTTGATCTTTAGGAAGTGTAATTCAAGCTTGAGAGTGCATTGAAACCAAGTTTGAAACTCCAAGAACAAGTTTACTTCTTGAAAGGTATAAGCTTGTTTTCTCTTCTCTTGCATTTATTTCTATCCTTTACTTCATTATTCTTACTGTTTTGGTTGGTTTTGAGTTTGTTTGAAGTGTTGGAATTGGGTTTGAAGAGTTACCAAAAGGGTAGAGAGAGCTTGCTCTTTCTACACCTTTATTCATAACTCAAACCTTCTCATTTTTACTCTTTTTCTTTGGTTTTTACACTGATTTTCAGAGGTTTGAAAAAGCTAAAAACCATGTTTTGAATCTTCAAAAATGAAGGGGTTAGCCACCCCTCCTCATCCTTGTTTACTAGCCTTAATTCTCATCTCTATTGTCTAGCTTTTTAACCCCTTTTCATGCATGCTTCACCTCTAATTTTCATGTATTTAGGGCTATTTTGAGGTTTTCTAGGCTTTTTCAATTGATTCATGCCATGTTTAATACACTTGAGGTCTCATAAGTTGGCATACTTGTTGTTTAATATGCTTTCTTTGTTCATTTTCCATGTTTGGGGCTTAAGTTTGCTAATCAATCAATCATTCCATATCTTTCATTCATGAGAATGGTTTCAACTAATTGAGGTTGCTCAATGCATGTAAAGGAGATCTAAACTTAATGGCTTAATCTCTTTGGAGATTCATCGCCAACGGTGTAGTCTCCTTCTCATGTCTTGGAAGGACCTCTTGTTTGACATCACTTCTCGTTTAGAGGACTTTAACATCACATTTGGACAAATGGACTAATAAATGGCAAGGCCTAAAACAATTGGTTTAAAATTTGGATCAACACACTTAAAGAAAATGGCTTAAATAGCTTGAACTTGGCCGGATGTTATGCCAAGTTCCTTCTGTCAAGGGACATCAAGCATCCACTCATGGTGTTATTGATGCCCTTAAAGCGTCTCAACTTCCTTTTTTTGAGTTCATTCCATGACAAAAGGGAAGGGGTGGTCCATTTGCATTACATTTATTGATTTTTGGTCCAAGATGGTATCTGAGATCATCAGGCGATCGTATCGCTCATTGATGGTTTTGGAGTCAATCCCAACCTTCTCTTGAGGTTTTCCTATGACAGAGAAGGAAGGAGGGACAAACAGAGCTTGAAAATGCTCTATTTGCATTGATTTCACCTCATGGCATAGAAACAGAGTTTGCGCCAAATCAATGCACGGCCGACCCTCTGTAGGCCCGGCCTACCATCAGTAATGCACGGCCGACCGTTGGTGTGTGGCCAGCAATGCAATTTTGCAGAAACAGAGGCAGTCTGGGGCAGACAGAGTAGCTTTCAGGCGATGTGCATGCAACCTCCATCCGTCTCCCATCATGCTCATATCAAATGCGTTTGGTTATTTAATTGTTTCATTAGCATAACAAATTGTGTTGTAATTTTTAAATTAGTCTAATTAGTTGGTGTTGTATTATTTAATTAGCCTAGCCTAGTTAAATTCATTAATTAGGTTAGATAGTTAGTTAATTAGTTTAGCCATTTATTCAAGTTTTGTAATAATTAGCTTAATTAGCTTAGCTTAGTTACTTAGCTTTATTCATTCGAACTCTCCTTCATGAGAGCGTGTTGTAATAATGTGTATGTTTTCCAACCCCACGTCTTTTTCTCTTTTATTTAATCTTTTTTGATGGTTAGATTAGAAACATGTTTCAATTAGCATACCTTATGGTTGCATTCATTCATTTGTATTGCATGCACCGAGACACGGTTCATCATTGAAACTGCATTGTCATTTCAATACTTCATTGAATACATGTTTAACCGCATGTTATTTAATTGATCATATGCCATATTAGTAGCCGAGCCTATTAATTGCATATTGCATGTGTTACATTAGACATTTGACATAGTTAGGAATCATATATATTTTTCTAACTCATATTTTCTTAGCTTGGAGTACTACGTGAGTTTTTATGCTTTAGCATACTTGCATGAGTGTAAGTAATTGCCACGACTAGCATGCTTACCATGAGGCAAAATGCTTACTTGTTAAACTGCTTGAATGCCTATGGATGAAGGCTTGTTGTTTGAATTGGAACGATTCAACGAATGTATGTTTTAAAGCCCACTTTGTTGAGTGGCAAATCATGTTTTAAGCCTACTATGTTTGGTGGCAAATCCGCAAGCTTTAAGCCCAACTTGAAGTGGCAAATTCAAACCATTTTCGCAAACAAACATGAAATTGAATTGTTCCAATTCAGGCAAACTAGTCTATACTTGTTTGTGCGCATCACATAGTAAAGCTAGCCTAATAATCAGAACAAGAGCACATAATGTTTATAAAAATCATATCATGATTAGTAAAGGCCGATCTTTGATCGAGCAAGCGGGGGTACTCAATTCATGACCTTCCCCTCTCGTACCTATGTTCCCGAGCCGAGGCAACTTTGGTGATGACGGACACGTGGCCTTTGGCACGAGTCATGGGTTTCCTAAATTTTTTCAAAATAAAATATTTAGGTGGCGACTCTATATCTGGCAAAGCAGTCTAATTTTAGCATTTTTGATCCAAAAATCAATTTTCCAAAACGATTTGTCGGATTTGGACTCTTTGGTGTTTATAAATTTCACATTGCACTTGTGAGATTAGATTCAGAACCGCGGAAGTCCGAACTGTAGGCCTTTCTTTCAAACCTTCCGAAAGGGGGCATGGAAAAGCCGAGCTACAACTTGATACATCATTTGTAGTAGACAGTTGAAACCCTACAGCAAGACGCTGCCCACCAGGCCGAGGTCACGATCGTCAGGCCAAGGTGATAACTAGGCTACAACAATAGCAACCGTAGCCGACTGCGGCCTCTGCATCCCATGTACCTCCCATGGGTATCCCAGCACCTAGAGCCACTGCTCATACTACCAATGTCCAATAAAACCAGGGCAATCCAGCAGAGCCAATCCCAGTACAAGCCTCCAAAGTGCCTTTTTATCAAACTGAGGCTCTGTTTGAGTTTGAGGTTGACATAACTGTACTCAAGGTCAATAAACTAGAAAAATTGTTCAAAAGAGCACAGGGGGTTAACTCTATCTCGGACATAGAGGACGGGTCTACTGATTCTGCAGTGACAGCCAGATCGATTCAAAATGCCGCACATCAATCAATTCGATGGCTCCAGAGATCTAATGGTTCACCTTCGACTGTTTTCGGACATATTGCGGCCGATGGGCCTGACTAGACTATAGAAGCTATCTTTCTTTGGTCGTACTATGTTTGGTATAGTGACTATTTGGTATGTGAAGTAGGAAGACTCTGTCAAGCAGAGTTGGGAGGAGATAGCCGAGGCCTTCATTGCACAATATTCATACAATACACAGATCGAGGTCACAACTTGTGATCTCGAAACAACATGCCAAGAGCCGAAGGAGGGCTTCTCTGAATTTGTGACGAGGTGGAGAGCTGAAGCCTCGATGATGACTACGAGGCCCTCTGAGAAGGATCAGATTAGGATGGTTGTCCGGAATTTGAATGGCAAGTAGCTACAAAAGATTATCGTCCTACCTCTGTTTATATTTATAGAACTCCATGAAATAGGGGTGCAAATCGAAGTTTCCATGAAGTAAGGGCTGATTATAGATGAGAAGGAGCCGTCGAAAAGGCCATTTCTACGCAATTCCAATGCTGCCAGTGGTAGCACAACTGCGAGGCCGTCAGATGTAAGTGCTGTCACCACAACCAAGACTGCCGACCCCTTTGCTAACACAAGTGCACAAACACTGTCTAATCCTGTCTGATCTCGGAGGACTTTCAACCAGCTGTACATGACTCTCTCACAAGCCATGAAGGTGCTAGTAAAAAAAGGGCACCTCAAACCTCTAGAACCCCGTCCCCTTCCTGATCCTCTTATATCCAAACACAACCCTACAAAGTACTGTGCATTTCACCAACAGCATGGTCATGACACCGACCAGTGCTATCGATTGCACCACGAGATTCAGGATCTCATTGACAACAAGGTGATTGCACCACCCCAGAAACCAAATGTAACCACAAACCCACTCCCGGCTCACAATCAAGTTCCTCCACCTTGAAATCTAAGCCTGATTCATACATTGGTCACTCCCTATGACACCCCAGCGTATATATTACCCCATTCCACCTACAAAAACTGACGTTGTTCATTTCAGAAGGCACAGATCTTTGCATAAGGGACATGTCCAACCCCCAACCTAAGCTTGTGGTGATGCTTACAGTGAAAGAGGTGTCTACTTTGGAGGAAGGTACTAGTCCATCATTAGACTGTTCTGGGGACTTACCTAATGGGGTGTATGATCCAAGTTGGTACATTGTGCCAATTGGTCAAATCAAACCCGAACTCGAGGAGCACTTGGACAATCTACAGTTCCTTGACGAGAAGGATCAGAGACATGTACAGATCGATTGGTTTGACTTGAATGGATCAACTGATAACTCTGGATGGCTGAGTGATGAGCCAGATGAGGAAGAAGAAGCTGGAATGAAACTAGTGGGAATGGAAACATGGATCGTTGTAGTGGTCGGAAAGGTCGATGAGCAAGGAAAGTTTCTGGAGAATGCTGGTGTTGAAAATTCAGCTCAGGAATTGGGTGTTGTGAGTATTGCGAATATGGAACAAGAAACTACACTGGGACAGTTTGAACTAGAAAGGGTTGAAGACAACCAGGAAGCTATAATGGCCCAACATCTTGTGCGGGGATACTTATAATGTGAAAGTGATACGAGCAGAGCTGGACAACTATTTGTTGGCTGCTGAGGGTGAATGGTGGGCAAATGGTGATCTGCATTTGGCCCATACCGACGAAGATTGGGGTGAGTGCCTTCTGGACAATACATGGTATGTCGAGGAAAGAGACCATTTGACAAAAACTGTCACGCCCCAAAATTTGGACAATTAAATATTAAATTAGGACTAAACCCCAATCAATATTGCATCATCTAAATTCTAGGGGTGAAACAAAATCTAAACGTTCTCATCTTCAAAGGGTTTAAGTAAATTTCCATCCTCAAAAGATTGCAAGGGATAAAAAAAATAATAAAAAATAAATAAATAAATAAATGCCAATCAAACCATCCACCATAATTTCATAACTAACTAGTACCTCTAACATTAAAGTAGCAACAACTAGTCAAAATAACTTAAATAATGTAATGTTGAAAAACAACTCACAATGCCAAATTGTCAAAAATACTAAGGTCATAAAAAAATAATAAATACATAAACTAATATCAACCCTAAGTTCAAGAAAACCAAAAGAAGTCCAAAAGACATGCCCTACAATCATAGTTATTTCTTGTCACCACCAAAGTCCCAACTAATCCTGCAAAAGAAGCTCAGCTGCGCTCAAATAGAACGCACCTGAGTTGTCAAAAGACAAAATGGGTCAATATACAAGTATACTGGTATGAGTACAAGATTTAACACACACGTGTCCACCAGACACAAACAAAAATACATTTAATTCTTGCTACGAGACAAGACAAGTAGTTCCAACCACATTGAGATGAAGGGGTAGTTTCCCGCAAGACGGTGGCATTTAGTTTCTTGCACATACACAACTAAATATAAATTGAGTATAAAATAAACAAAATAAAAATGAAAATATGGTGGGTCAGCCCTGCATAAAAAGGCAGTAAGACCCACCATTCTAAAAAAAATATATATATAAAGTTAGTATAATTCAATCATAAGTAACTTGTTGAAGAAATATGAAAATGCACCATTTCATGCTTAAATAATTCGAATTAAGCAAAACTTAAAGAACAAAAGTTGTACATAATCAAATTTTCTAAAAGGTTACGCAAACGAATTTAGTAGAAACTAAACAGGTTGAAAGAAAAACTTAATAGAAAATCCAAAACAAAATTCGATCAAAAATTCTAGAACTGAAAACGAAAAGAAACTGCTGTAAGATGAATTTTTTTGAAAATGTTCAAAACATGAAACGTGTGCAGAATAATATTTTACTTCATCATTCATGAAACCAACAAAAATGAGCTCGTTTCGTGGGTTAAAACAACATCTAGAGTCTGCACTACTAAAATAAAAAAAAAAATATTGTAACCAAGATCATCCGATTATAAGTTCTAATCAATCTTTTTAATAAAAAGTTAAAATACAAAAGTTGTCTAGAATCACGTATACATGCCTTTGCTCAAATTTTATAATTTATCAAGGTCGTTTACAATTTTTCAAGATGCACAAATCAACACAAATCAAACTATAACAATAAATTCATAATTAAATTCTTTGTACCTTAACTCCACTACTTCGGCCTCCACTTCCGGCCTATACATATATCCCATGTACCTAACACCGCTCCGAAGCCAAAATTTCATGGGGATATCATCCCAAGTTTGACCCACACTCCCCGGATAGTTAGCATATACGTATGCGCGTAAATCAAAGCACTTGTCTACTGATGAGAATGAGGCAACAATATATATATACACAATCTTTCATCTACTCATGAGAACAAATATAATAATGCCAAGCCTAAGGCATTTAAATAAATCTCATAATCCTCACTTTTTTTTCTTTTTTTTTTATACATTCTTTCTCACCATCACCCAAATAAAACAACAATTCATGGAGTCATGGTGGAGTATAAGGAATTTATCTATGGGTTCCTAATTAATTTTAATTTATATATCTATGAGTGTGATTACAACCACAAAATAAATATATACAAAAACCCTAAACCTTGCATACACAACTAATCAAAAATAATTAAAATCAATTAATCATCTAAAAACCCTAAACCTTACATATACAACTAGTCAAAATAATTAAAATCGATCAATCATCTTCATGTAAATATAAAATCAAACCAACATCAAATAAATAAACAAAAGCAACAAATTTAACATAAATCAAGGGAAGTGGGTTTTGTACTCACAATTATTTTTTTGAAGATCGAACAAATATTTGATGAACTAATGAAGCCACCAAAACAAAACCCTAACTTTTTTATTTATTTATTTATTTTTTTTTTCACGCCACACACAAAACACTATTTTTTTTTCTTTGATTACTCTCTCTTGGCTCTCTCTCTTTCTCTCATCTGCTACTCTTGTCTTTTCTTTTCTTTTCTTTTCTTTAATTATCTAAGTAAGGCTCTAATACTTAACCTAATAGACATTTATATAATATTATATAAATACACATAAAGATAACATATATAAATATAAATATAAGATTAATATATATAACATCTTATATATATAAATATAAAAAAATATATAAATATTTAAATTAATTATATTTAATTAAATATTACATTATATTAATTAAATACGACATTTAATTCTCATGTAACCACACAATTAATAAAGCCAAAAATATAATAAAGTAATAATAATCATAATAATAATAAATAATGACTTACAAAAAATTAGGGTCGCTATAATATACATACCTTAAAAGAATCTCGTCCTGAGATTCGATAGGAGAGAGTACTAAACAAAAAGCTCCGGGTACATACGGCGAACTTTTTCTTCCAATTCCCAAGTGATATCATTCTCATCCTCTCTCCATTGCACTTTCACAAAGTTCACTTTCTTGTGCCGCAACTGCTTTACATCCCGATCTAGGCCGGTCGAACCACAGACATTAGATCGTCACTAATCTCCAACACTTCTGGTGATACTACTTGGAAAGGGTCTTGCATACACTTCCGCAATAAAGATACATAGAACACATTGTGAATCATAGCTAAAGCAGGTGGTAGGGCTAATTTATAAGTCACATTACCAATCCTCTTAATGATCTCGTATGGTCCCACAAATTTGGGTGCAAACTTTCCTTTTTTTTCCGAACCGCATGATACCTTTCATCGGCGAAACCTTCAGAAACACAAAATCTCCGACATTCAACTCAACCCCTTTATGTTTTCTATTAGCGTAACTCTTCTGACGACTCTGTGCAGTCTTAATACGTTCCCGAATACTGTTTACCTTCTCTGTGGTCTCTCTCACCAACTCTGGCCCTAACTATGGCATATCTCCTACCTCTATCCAATAAGCAGGTGATCAACATGGCCTCCCATGCAAAGCCTCAAAAGGTGCCATCCCGATACTGGAGTGATAGCTATTATTATAAGCAAACTCCACCAAAGGCAAGTGTTCTTCCCAACTACCACCAAGATCGAAGACAAGCTCTCAACATATCCTCCAAGATCTGATTTACCTGCTCAGTTTTCCCATCCGTCAGAAGATGATAAGCCGTGCTCAGGTCTAACCTAGCACCCAACGCATGCTGAAAGCTCTCCCAAAACTCTAGCACAAACAACGGATCACGATCCAAAACCATAGAAACTAGTGCGACATGAAGTCACATCACCTCCCAAATATACAACCTAGTTAGTTTATCCGCAGTTCGGTGAACACTGATTGGAATAAAATGAGCAAACTTGGTGAGTCGATCCACTATCACCCAAATAGATTCATTGCCTCACTTAGACCGTGACAATCTATCCACGAAATCCATGGAGATGTACTCTCATTTCCAAGTAGGGATCACGAGAGGCTGCAAAAGTCCAAACGGTCGTTGGTGTTCTGCCTTAAGCTATTGGCACACATAACATCGAGAAACATACTGTCCTACGTCTTTCTTCATACCTTCCCACCAAAACATCCTCTTCAGGTCATGATGCATCTTAGTCCCACTAGGGTGAATGGTATATCGGGACCTATGGGCATCATCCATAATCTCTTTCCTCAATTCAACAATATTAGGTACAAACAGCCTGCCCTTGAATCACAATCCCCCATCTGAGTCCACAGACCAATCAGTAGGACAATCATCGATCAAATCCACTACAAGGTCATCGAGCTTGCTGACGAGTGTAGACACCCCATTTTTGACCGTCCTCAAGACTTGGACGTCACCGTTTGAACACTCGGTGATCATCCATGATTGTGTTCGTTTGGAGTTCCCGGAGGTCTCGGCTCGCGCGCCTTGCCTCAGGATCCCCGAACTCGACTGTTTAGTGTCTGGGT